>PVJS01002429.1:0-84642 GCA_004027185.1 Glis glis | reverse complement strand
CCTATTTTTTATGCTTTATTTTGAAACCGGGTCTCACGAGGTTGCGGAGGGCCTCACTAAGGAGAGAGAGAGACACACACAGAGAGAGACAGAGACAGAGACAGAGCGAGAGCTGAGGCTGGCCGCGAACCCGGATCCTCCGGTCTCAGCCTCCCAAAGTACTGGGATTACAAGCGTGCGCCACCACGCCCGGCTAGAAATTTCCTTTTAAACTAAGGGAGATTTGGAGGCTGCTCCAGGCAGCAGAGCGGGACACAGTCAAAGCAGGTCATTGCTGACAAGGGGATTTTCCTATTCCTGGGAATCAAAAATATTTCTCCTTGCTCTCTCCGTGGGAGATACGGAATTGAGGGTTGGATGTATTCGTTGCTGCAGTTTCCCAAACTACACGGGAGTCCGCTTCCCCGGCAGAGGAGGGACACAGGGTTGGAATGAGGAATGACTAGGCCGCATCTCCCAACATGGGCTATGTTCCTGGCAGGTGAGCCAACGTCAGAGCCAAGGAGCCATGCTGGGGGGACACTAGACTCCCCCTCCACACCCACAGGTCGCCTCACCTGAGGTTCCCTTTGTTGGTGGCATACTTGACGTGGTTGCAGATGTAGTTGAACATCCCGTGAGCCGTGGTACAGTCGCGGGCATCGAACACCTGGAAGAGGGGCATGGCGGGATCGATGGCCTCCTCCTCCCTTCCCAGCAACCCTACTGCAGTCTTCCCATTCTGGGAGAATCCAGAGCCCCCCTCCAGCTACTGCCACACTGGAGAAGTGAGCATCTCATCACTGAGTCTCCGGCTGCATTATATATTTTCTGTTTTCTTTTTTTTGCAGTACCGGGGATTGAACCCAGGGGTGTTCTACCTCCGTGCTACACCCCCGGCCCTATTTTTTATCCTTTATTTTGAAACCGGGTCTCACGAAGTTGCGGAGGGCCTCACTAAGTAGAGAGAGAGAGAGAGAGAGAGAGAGAGAGAGAGAGAGCTGAGGCTGGCCGCGAACCCGGATCCTCTGGTCTCTGCTTCCCAAAGTACTGGGATTACAAGCGTGCGCCACCACTCCCGGCTATATTTTCTGTTTTCTATGGTAATAACCAAAGTCCATTAGACCCGGGAAAATCCCCTGCAAGTAGGCATGGAGTGTAAGAGAATGTGAGAAAGGGATGGTGAGCCAAAGGGAGCGTTGATGGGCTGGCGATATTTTCTGTTAGGTTACCAGGAATTAGGGATTAGAATCCAAAATAAACAAGAAGCAAGCAAACAAACAAAACCCCTGATCCTGAGAAATAATCTACTTCCCATGTTAATCTATTCCCTAGAATAAAATGGTTCCAGGTGACACAGAAACGAATACCTTCAGGGAGTAGGCAGAGAGCATAAATAAGCAAAGAGAGTAGGCGCAAGGCAAAAGGGAGTGGTGGGGTCTGTGGAAAACTGGAGAGCATATGTCCTAGCAAGAGATATGCAAATTCAGCTTATAAAAAACAGTGTAAGCCGGGCGTGGTGGCGCGCGCTTGTAATCCCAGTACTTGGGAGGCTGAGATAGAGGATCACAGGTTCGTGGCCAGCCTCAGCTACTTAGTGAGGACCTCCGCAACTTAGTGAGACTCTGTTTCAAAAGCTGGGGTGTAGCTTGGAGGTGGGATGCCCCTGGGTCCAATCCCTAGTACCGCAACCCCCCCAAAACAACAAACAAACAAACAAACAAAAAAACAGTGTAGGCTGAACAAGACATGACTATAGTCAGGATTTGGCCATGATCTGAGAATATGAGATCCCATGAGCACCATCTGCTAGGTCACTGTGGCCAGTGGGTACATGGATTTGACCCTTTCAAAGCTCCATCTGCTCCCCTTCCCCCATTCCCTCCTCAAAGGGTCTTCAGTGTATCTGAGCCTCACCACCTACCTGCAGCTTGGACCACTGGATCCTGCCAACGCAGCGGGAGGCATTCCTCCAGGCATGCTTGGCCCCGTAGATGAGCTCCGTGTCCTTGAGCTGGTAGGTGCTGGTGCTCTCGATCTCCTTGTTCACCTCTTCCAGTCTATCCATGTGTGCTTTGGAGCCAAATCTGAATGAGCAGGGAGGGGACGGGAACATTGCCACTATGAAAGTGTCCAGCCTGTGACACTATTGGAAGGTGGTGGAACCTTTAAGAGGTGGGGCCTAGAGGGAGGAAGTTAGGTCATTGGGGGCGTGTCCTTGAAGGGGATTGCTGGATCCTGGCCCTTCCTCTCTCTCTCTATCTCTGGTTCCAGGTTGCCATGAGGTGAGCAGCTTTCTCTGCTACATGTTTCCACCACGATGCTCTGCCTGGTCACGGGCCCAACAGCAATGGGGCTGACTGACGGTGGACTGAAACCTCCAACACTGTGAGCCAAAATACACTTTTCCTTCTTCTTTTTTTTTTTTAGGGAATATAAGAGGTTCATTTAGGGAAGAGGGGTATGGTTTAAGAGAAGGCCATAATAGATGGTTACATTCCAGATAAAGGCTAAGGAACAGTTTGTTTCTGAAAGTGAAAAATGGCCAAACTTTTCCTTCTTTTAAGTTAATTCCCTTAAGTATTTAGTCACAGCGATGGAAAGTAGACTAACACAATTACCCTCTTTTCTAAGTAGAGGTTAGTGGAAGGGACGAGCTATTACAAAAGGATAAAGTATTAGAAAATCTTGCATTGAAAAGACTAGGAATGGAACTACCATATGAACCATCTATACCACTCCTTGGTTTTTATCCAAAAGAATTAAAGTCAGCATACTCTAGCAATACAAGCACACTCACGAGTATAGCTATGTAATTCATAATAGCCAAATTATGGAACGAACCTAGGTGTGCAGCAACAGAAGAATGGATAATGAACATGGGGTCTATACACACAATGGAATTTTATTCAGCCATAAAAAAGAATGAAATTATGTCAATTGCAGGAAAATGGGTGGAACCAGAGAGCATCATGCTAAGCGAAATAAGCCAGTCACAGAAAGTCAGGGGTTGTATGTTTTCTCTTGTATGTAGAAACAAGAAAAAAAAAAAAGGAAAGAAGGGGGTGTGGCTTATGAAAATAGGAGGGAGACCAGTAGAATAGAGGATGGGAACCAGGGGAAGGGGATACAGTGGGGAATGAAACTGACCAAATTGGGTATGGGCGTGCACAAACAACAAAGAATCCCACTATTATGTATAATCATAATGTACCAATAAATTTCTAAAAGCTTTAAAAAGAAAGTGCTGAGTTGACTTCTGCAGGCGATAGTCTGAGCAAAAAGCAGAGAATGTACGCTCAGATGCCCCCAAAGCCTGCAGTATACACAGGACTAAGGCAGCTGGGGCCATGGGGTGAGGCCTTGTCCACAGGGTGCAGCCTCAGCCCTGCTCCAGCCGAGTGTGGCCTCATAGGAACGGGTCCAGGGCTGCCAGACCTCATACAGGAGAAACTGGGAAATCTGATTTTTTTTTAAAAGAAACTTTTCTACGTTTTCCACAATGGCAATGCATTCGATTTAGAAAGGTAAAAAAAGTATTAAAGAAAATTGTAGGCTTACAAGAAGATATACAGAATAATGTAATAATCACCTGTGTTTCTGGCCTATGAAACAAGATTATGGTTCCTTGGGTATGACTTCCTCCCATAGCCCACTCTCCCCAGAAGGCACTGCTACCTCTATGGCCTTTACCATTCTTATACCTTTGTTTATACACGTGCCACATTTGTAAACCATGCACCACGTTACTCTGCATGTTTAAAAAGCTTACTTAAATGGTTCTGTAATAAATGTGTTCTTCCACAGCTTGTTCTTTTTCTTTGATTGGTTATCTGTGAGCTCCATGAACATGCAAAGCTCCAATCCCTTCATTTTGATGGTCATAGAGCACAGTTGAGCGTCTCTAATCTGAAAATCCAAAACTCAAAATGCTCCAGAATCTGAAATTTATGTGAAAATTTGGAATTTGGAGGCATTTTGGATTTTATTTACCTATGTATGTATGTATGTATGTATGTATGTATTGGTCTTGGGGTTGAACCCAGGGCCTTGTACATGCTAAGCCTGTGTTCTACCACTGAGCTCCACCCCTCAGTCCCACAGATATCAACGATTTTCAGATTAGGGATGCTCAACTGGTAACGTCTACACAAATACTCTAAAATCTGAAAAACTCTAAGATCTGAAATACTCTTTTTAAGACATTTTTTTTGTGTGTGGTACTGGGGATTGAACCTAGGGGTGCTATACCTCTGAGCTACACCCATGGCCCTATTTTATTATTTGATTTTGAAACACAGCCTTGCTAAATTATCGTGTACTGGCCTCGAACCTGCAATCCTCCTGTGTCAGCTTCCCAAGTACTGAGATTACAGGCATGCACCACCATACTCGGCTTTGGAAGTTTCTTTAATTGTAATTTTTTCCTACTATAAATAATGGTTCTGTGAATATGCTTGCTTATGAACAGGTGTGGAAGTTTCTCTGGGCATAGAATTGCCTGAAATATTTCCCATTTTAAGCAGCTTTCTTGGAGGCCAAGCAGGAACAGTTCTGGGGGCCAGAGTTGGCCCCGGGCTGAGCCTTCTGCTCAAGGCTCGGCGCGACTGTCTACAAAGCTGAAGCTGATGTCTCTGCTCCAGATACTCGATAACTTACCCCAGGCGCCCCGGAGTCGGCATACACTTGCCTTTTAATGGAGGAGTAGTACTGATCAATAAACTCTTTGGCAAGAGGAAAGAGTTCCCCCTTGGTGCGGACGTCTTCGGGTCTTCGCGTGTGCTGGGAAGGCAGCATGATGGAGCCCATGCAGATGTGCTCCGTGCATCCTGTTTCCTGGAAGGGAGAGAGAGCTGGGCAATCGTGTGGTTCCGCCCACGTTTGGCAGGCACTGAGCTGCGGTCCGGGAGCTGAGATTCAGCGTAGAACGGGCCTGGCCCTAATCCCAGAGGGGATTTCTCAATGACCAGCTGCAGATCATTGTTGGGCATGGTCATCCGCCAAGGTAAGAAACAGCCACATGTTAAAGTTCCCAAAGGGGTTGCTTTTATCAAGTAGGGTATCAGGAGCTTTCTGACTAGGAATCAGAATCCTGGGTACTAAATTCCAGAATGTTTTTTGATTCTATGTTGATCAAAAAAGAACTAATAGAGCTGGGCATGGTATCACATGTCTGTAATCCTAGTACTTGGGAGGCTGAGACAGGAGGATCGCAGGTTCCAGGCCAGCCTCAGCAACTTAGTGAGGCTCTCAGCAACTTAGTGAGACCCTGTTTCAAAATAAAAAAGGGCTGGCGATGTAGCTCGGAGGTAGAATGCCCCTGGGTTCAACTCCCAGTACCACACACACACACATACCCTCCCCCCCAAAAAATATATATAGTGGCCATAGTAACTCATTTGAACATATTTATGATAGGTTGATTGTAGGAAATGTCCCCTTTTCTTCCCCTCCTGTAGTCTCTTTGCAGTGTGACTTTACAGCAGCTCCCCACCCAGAGGGGAGCCTCTCTATGTCCTTAGCCCTAGATCGGGGCTGGTCCAAGCTGAGGCCTCTAGAGATCTTGCCTACTTCTGTAGCCGCATACCAACAAGGCCAAGCTAGCTTGCTGGAAGAAAAGAGACCATGCAGAACAGAGAACAGCTCATCTCAGTCAGGCCCATTCTAGACCAGCCTGCTCCACAGGGCACTGCAGATGCCTGAGATAACCTCACTAAGATCATCTACATCTGGTCCAGATCAGCAGAACCATCCAGAAAATCCGCAGACTTTTGAAGAGTAATAAATACTAGTTGTTTTCGGCCACTGAATTTTGGGCCTATTTGTTAGGCTGCAATAGCTAACAGATACAACATTCCTCTAAAAGGGCCATTTCCCACAAAAATTTAAAGCAATATGCTGGTGTGTTGACCATTGAAAATATGATATAAGCCAGGCGTGGTGGTGCATGCTTGTGACCCAGTACTTGGGAGGCTGAGACTGGAGGATCCGGGTTCGCGGCCAGCGTCCGCTATTTAGTGAGGCCCCCTGCAACTTAGTGCGACCCTGTTTCAAAAATAAAGAATAAAAAATAGGGCTGGGGGTGTAGCTCAGATGTAGAATGCCGGTGGGTTCCATCCCCAGTACCGCAAAAAAAAAAAAAGATAGAAATTTAGAGGATGGGCTGGATGTTGGTAGCACATGCCTGTAATCCCAGTACTTGGGAGGCTGAGACAGGAGGATCGCAGGCTCAAGACCAGCCTTAGCAACTTAGTGAGACCCTCAACTTAGTGAGATCCTGTTTCAACACAAAAAAGTTAAAAGGGCTGGGGGTATAACTTGAAAGTAGAATGCCCCTGGGTTCAATCTCCAGTACAAAAAAAAAAATTAAAGGACACACTGAAATCAAGGGTTAGTTTAATATTTCAACAGTGGTCAGACTGTGAGAAGCAAAGACCATATTTTCAGAGCATTGAAAACATGTCCTCTTAAATTTCGTTGGAGCCAGGCATGTGGCGCACACTTGTAATCCCAGTACTTGGGAGGCTGAGACAGGAGAATTGCAGGTTTGCGGCCAGCCTCAGCTGCTTAGTGAGGCCCTCCACAACTTAGTGAGATCCTGTTTCACAATAAAGAATAAAAAATCGGGCTGGGGTGTAGCTCGGAGGTAGAATGCCCCTGGGTTCAATCCCCAGTACTATAAAAAAAATTCTGTTGGGAGCGAGGGCGTGGACACAGGCGTTTGCACAGGCGAGCAAGTGCCCATCGGTAGTCCTCCAACAGGGACGAGCTTCCTGCCCTGGCGGTGTGAGGCAATGTCTGGGAAGCTCTTTGGCTGTCACAACGTGGGTGGGGGTGCTGACACCTTGTGGGGACAGGCCAGCGATGCTGCTGAACATCCTGCACCCTGCGGGACGGCTCCCATGGCAACAACGTCACTGGCCCCGCGTGGACCGTGTGAGATGAGCCGCTCGGGGACACTCACCAGCGTGCTGTTCAGGTGCAGGGTGTCGGTGAGCACCACGTCGGTCTCCCAGTTCTTGACTTTGAGGAAGCGGGGGCACTTGGAGGGGCTGCCGTTCTTGGTGGGGGACTGCTTCCCCGAGGCGGGGGGCTGGAGGAGACAATGGTGGAGCATTAGGCAGGGTCTTGAGGGGACTGTGAGACCGTCTCCACTGGGACTCGGGGCCACCGCTCTTTCTGGAATCTGCGTTGAGTCACCAAGTGTCTGCACCGAGGGAAGGATGACCCTCGCTGGTGACGGTCCCTCCACCTGGGAAGGAGGCAGCACCACGGAGGAGCCTTTGGGTTCTTCTTCTTCTTCTTTTTTTTTTTTTTGCAGTACTAGGGATTGAACCCAGGGGCATTCTACCTCTGAGCTCCACCCCCAGCCCTATTTTTTATTCTTTATTGTGAAACAGGGTCTCACTAAGTTGCAGAGGGCTTCACTAAGTAGCTGAGGCTGGCTATGAACCCAGATCCTCCGGTCTCAGCCTCCCAAGTACTGGAATTACAAGCGTGCGCCACCACGCTTGGCTGAGCCTTTGGGTTCTGTTCTGGGGAGAGGGATCGGAACTCAAAGGTAGTGTGGTGTATTGAGTACTCAGTGAGTGTTTGTTGAATGAATAAATGACTGTAAAGAAACTATCGGCCTCTCTGAATGATAACAGTCCTCAGGACTGAGGAGACTGGGTAAATTTACTTGAATTTCTGGGCTTTCCCTGCCACTATCCAGATTCACCATCTCTGGCAAGTACTGGGAAGACAGAAAGGTTTAAATTGGAAAGTTCTGAGGCATAGAATACTTTCCCCAAATTTCAGGTTTCTGCCTCTCAAAAATGCCAACCTTAGCGTGGTGGTGTATGCTAAGGCTGAGACAGGAGGATTGCAGGTTTGAGGTCAGCCTCAGCAACTTAGCAAGACCCTGTTTCAAAATTAAAAAAAAAAAGCCAGGCACATGTCTTTAATCCTAGTACTTGTGGAGGCTAAGGCAGGAGGATTTGAAGACAGGTTGGAGGATAGCCTTAGTAAGTAGTGAGACTCTCAGCAACCTAGCGAGACCTTGTTTCAAAACAAAACAACAAAAAAATTAGGGGTGTAGGTTGGATGCTTGGAGGTAGAATGACTCTGGGTTAAATCCCCAGTACCAATAAATAAATAAATAAACAAAAAAATGAATGGCTGGGGGTGTATCTTGGAGGTAGGATGCCACTGGGTTCAATCTCCAGTACCAACCCCCCCAAAAAAATCAAAAAACAAAACCTCCAAAAGTGCTAAGCTTGTTCCTGCCCAGGCTGTTCGCTCTGTCCCAAGGACCTTCAGTCCCCTATCGGTCTTCACATCTGGACATAAGCTGACCAGTCGATGGCTTGGGGGACGAGTCCCACGCTGACCTGTGTTGGCCCAGCCATTGTGGACCTCCCGGACAGGGATCATCATATCTGTGTTGGATGTTTCTGGTCCGTGGTGTCACCCGCCTGGGCAGAGGTGTGCCCATGTGTCAGACAAGCATCGGTCACTCAATGTAAAGAGATGCAGCAGGCACAGCCCCAAATGAAGGGCAAGTAAGGAGGGGAGAGGACAAGCCAGTGTGGAGGGATGCTCAGACAAAGGGTCATCCTGGAGTGACCTGGAGACAGCGCCACACGTCCTAGCACTTATGTGATCAGTGAACAGACATCGGGGATACTGCAGGGTCTCCATCCTCCTGGAGCAAGCACTATCGTGGGAGAAGTGGAGATAAACAGTAAGTGAACTAACACACAAATGGTTAACTCAGGTGCAGGTCAGAAGAGGAAAGCGGGGAGCCATGGTGACAAGGCGGAGGGGAAAGGCCGTGCAGAGGTCCTGAGGTGGAGACGAGCTCGCTCGATTCCCAGGGCCTGCGAGGAGCCCAGCGTGGCGGGAGTGTGCGAGGGAGGCCGGGTCCACGTCTCACCAGCGTGGAGGCGCTCAAGCAGGTGAGGGGAGTCATGAATTACGATTACCGAGCTGAGCCCAGGACAGACGTCACAGAGAGCTCAGAAGGACTAACTGAAAACTAGCATTCTGTGGGCGCTTACCATGTGCAGGCAACCTTATTATCCCCATCTTACAGATAGGAAACTGAGGGCAGAGAGGTCAACTACGCTGTCCAAGGTCACAGAAGTAAAAAGCTGGACCAAGAGTCAGGTCAAGGCGGTCTGGCCCCGAAGCCAGGCCCTTGAGCGCCTGACAATCCTGCCTCCTGGCCACTGTGAAGCATTCATTCATCCAACACGTGTTTATTGAGCATCTCCTATGTGCTGGGCAAGGCAGCTGGGGTCAGGCTGCAGTGAGCAGATCTCTGCTCCATGGAATTCACAGACCAGTGTGTGTGTGTGCGTGTGTGTGATGGCAAGGGACGCCAGGACACGGGACAACCAGCTGTTGTGTGAGCTGTGTGTGTATGGGGGGGACTGTGGGAGCACACGGAAGAGACACTGAAGCCAGAGGATGCTGGACTCTTAAGTCGAGACCAGAAAGATGATTTCGTGTTAACCAGGCAAAGAAGGGGAGGCAGGGTCTTGCAGGCAGAGAGAATGTGCAAAGTCCTGAGGTGACATTTGGGGGTGGCGTGTAGCTCAGCGGCAGAGGACTTGCCCAGCGTGCTCAAGGACCTGGGCTCCATCCCTAGTATTGCAAAAAGTCCCAAGGTGAGAGACCTGTCGCGGTTGCCTTATGGCTGGGGGACCAGGAGCTTTGGGCTACAGTGTCCACACTGCCACGCTGGCACATGGGAGGCCCAAGGTGTGCGAACAGCAAGCTACTGTTGCAGGCGGCTCCAGAAGAGGGGAAAGAGTGACTGCAGGGGACAGACGAAAAGTGCGGGATGAAGATCTTCCACGTCGCCCTGCGCTGGCCAGACCTGCTCGTCCCGTCTCCGTGCTGGCTGCCGCCATCCATCTGTGCTGCACAAGCCTCCCGGGGGAGCTGCCCGGGTCACAGTCCTCTTCTACTTTTTTTTTCTGGTATTGTGGATTGAACCCAGGAGCATGCTACTTCTGAGCTACACCCCCAGCCCTTTTTAAATTTTTTTTTTTTGAAACAGGTCTCACTAAGTTGCTGACAGCCTCCCTAAATTGCTGAGGCTGGCTTCAAACCTGCAATCCTCCTGTCTCAGCTTCCCAAGTGCTGGGATTACAGGCTTGCACCACCACGCCCGGCTCCATCCTCTTTTTCCCCCCACCCCTCCCTGTCCTTCATTGGCTCCCATCCATGTCAATCTTCTCAGTAGCTCTGGAACCCATCCGCTCTTCTCCTCCTCTGGCTAGCACCCTGATCACCGGTCACTGGGGCTCACCTCCTAAATGTTAGCCATTGCTTATTCCTATCAGTGAGATTATGCCAGGACCAGCACAACTTCTAGGATTGTTACTACAGCTCCTGCTACAAGTGTTATTAGTACATGCCATGGTTTGAATGCGACCTTCCAAACATCATATGCTGGAAACTTCATCCCCAGAGTCACGTGTTGATGGCATTGGAAGGGGGGGCTGAGGCCACAAGGGTGGGGCCCCCACAAGGGTATTAGTGGCTTTTTAAGAAAAGGAAGACCCAGCCGGGCGTGGTGGCACACGCTTGTAATCCCAGTACTTGGGAGGCTGAGAACGGAGGATCCGGGTTCGCGGCCAGCCTCAGCTACTTAGTGAGGCCCTCTGCAACTTCGTGAGACCTGGTTTCAAAATAAAGTATAAAAAAATAGGGCCGGGGTGTAGCTCGGAGGTAGAACGCCCCTGGGTTCAATCCCCGGTACCGCAAAAAAAAAAAAAAAAAAAGAAAAGGAAGACCCGAGCTAGCGTGCTTCTCTGTCCTGCCACACGCTGCCCTCCGCCATGTTATGACGCAGCAGGAAGGCTCTCACCAGGTGCAGCACCGTGCTGTTGGACCTCCCAGCCTCCAGAACGTGAGCCAAATAAACCTCTCTTCTCCATAATTGCCCTGTCTATGGTTCTCAGTTATAGCAACAGGACGTGGACTATGACACTGTGCTCCAACCACTCAGCAGTGCGGGGAGGGGCTTGGTTCTCTACTTGTACTTTCTACTCTGCTGGACGCTGTGCTACTTAACTTACGTCTCCGTCTGAGGCTGAATGCAAACAACCCGCTTCCTTTGACAGCCTAGCCAGCCACTACACACCTCCTTAGAATTCTGTCTCTGTAGCCAGGCGTGGTGGTGCACGCCTGTAATCCCAGTTCTCGGGAGGCAGAGACAGGAGGATGGAAGGTTTGAGGACAGCCTCAGCAACTTAGCAAGACTCTAGGCAACCTAGTGAGACCCTGTTTCAAAACAAAAAAATGAAAAGGCCTGGGGGTGTAGCTCAGAGGTAGAATGCCCATGGGCTTAATCTCTAGTCTCTCTCTCTGTCACATACACACACACACACACACACACACACACACACACACACCTATCTCCATTTCTGTCTCTCTCAGCAGACGTGCACTGATGGAAGTCACACCTGAGCAAACCTCTGTAGTGACACCTTCCTCTGAATGGGTCGACAACCTGCGTCTTTTCCCTCGACCACATGGGAGGCCTTCCTGTGATCTTCTCCAAATACTGGGTTTCTCTCAGCCAGTTTAGGGACTGTCGGGGCCCCCACCCGAAAGCCCCAGAGGCTGAGCAGCAGCCCCCAGAGCTGGGAAAACAGACCTGGTGTTGGCGGTGGGGTTGGGCTCAGGACCCAGAGGGCGGAGGGCAGATGGGCGGGAGGGCAGGCACAGGAGGCGTGGGGTGTGGCCGGCCCGCCAGCCTCCAGCCCGCACTGCCAGGAGAGGAGGGAGTGGGTAACAGGCCTAATAAAAGAGGCCATCTGTTGAGGTTCCAGATGTGCAAGGGGTAGCCGTGAAGAGCCAAGTAATTGGCCGCCCGAGCGGGCGCTGCCACCCTCGCGCTGGGCTTCGCTGGATTGCACACTTGAAACCAGCCATTAGGAGACCCCTGGCAGGGCTGTTGTACTTGGGGCTTTGATGTTTTAATTAGCCAGCAGTAATATTAGATGACTCAGGAGGGGACGAGTGGGGAGATTAATATAGCAGTTAGGGACCCTGTGTGCAGAATGCAAATGGCTTTTCTGATTGGGGACCCAAGTGCTCCTGCTCCAAATGCAGCTTCGCGGCGCTTAGCAGTTATGATGTCGGGGACAGGACACAAGTGGTATTTGGGCCGCGGCGACGTGTGTACTTTCCTGGCTTTGTGTCTGAGCCTTTGGTGGTTGGAGCCACTGGCTTCATCTCCTCCGCACACCTCCTCCTCAATTTGCAAAGGAGGCTGGGAGCTCAGGGACATTTGTCAACACCTCTCTGCTTAAGGAGCTGCAGAGGACCTGAGGGTAAGGCCTTGCAGCCCAGGCCTCCAAGAGGCAGGGCGTCAGGCGCAGTGGTGCTCATCCCAGAACTGGGAGGAGCCTCACAGCCAGGGCAAACTGCAGCCCACGGGCCGGCTTGCAGCCTGGTTCTGTCCAGCTCATGAGCTAAGAATGGTTTTTCCATTTTTAAACTGTTGAATATAAAATTCCAAAGAAGAATAATGCTTTGTGACACATGAAAGTTATATGAAGTTCAAATTTCAGTGTCTGTAAATAGTTTTGTTGGGACAGAGCCACCCTCGTTTGTTTCTGCATTGTCCACGGCCTCTTCTGCATTACAGAGGCACAGTGGATCGTTGTGTGGGGACCAGTACTCCACGAAGCCGAAGACAGTTCCTAACTTGCCCTTGATAGGAAAAGCATACAGCCTCCTGATCTGCAGGCTCCAGGACAGGGGCTGACCACGGAGTGCTCAAACGTCGCTGTGTGAGAGACCTTTCCTGACCTGTCTTTAAAATAGCACTCTGAACTGGGCATGGTGGCACACGCCTGTGATCCTGGTAATTGGGAGGCTGAGACAGGAGGATCGCAGGTTTGCAGCCAGCCTCAGCAACTTAGTGAGACCCTGCTTCAAAATAAAAAATAAAATAGGGCTGGAGTATAGCTCAGAGGTAGGATGCCCCTGGGTTCAATCCCCAGTATCAAACAAACAAACAAACAAACAAACAAACAAACAACCCCAAAAGGCACAGTATTTGCATAGGACCTAAGCAATCCTCCCATATACTTTGAATTATCTCTAGATTACTTACAATGCTTAATACAATATAAATGCCATGGAAATAGTTGCTACACTATATTATTTAGGGAATAACAACAGATAAAAAAGTCCACGCATGCTCAGTACAGGTGCAATTTTTTTTCCGGCATATATCCCCCCTGGGATTGGCTGGATCCATCGATACGGAAGCTGCAGATCCAGAGGGCTGACTGTATTTGTTTTCTGCCTACCCACTGTTTGGTTTGTTCTGCCCCCGGCCCCTAGAACAGTGCTCCCCAGCACAAGTCCATAAAACATCTGAACCAGGTATGGTGGTGCATGCCTGTAATCCCAATACTTAGGAGGCTGAGACAGGAGAATCTCATGTTGAGGCCAGCTCATGGTAACTTAGTGAGACCTTGTTTCAAAATAAAAAATAAAAAGGGCTGGGGATCTAGCTCAGTGGTAGAGCACTCCTGTGTTTAATCCCTAGTACCATAAATGCACAAAAATCGAGTCCGTTTTAGACTTAACTGTGTCTCTCCTTCCCAAATTTATACGTCGGGGCCCTGAGCACCAGTGTGGCTCTACTGGGGACAGAGCTTTGCTGGGGTGATGAAGGTCAGTGAGGTCGTGAGGTGGTGCCCTCAGCTGATAGGATGGATGTCCTAAAGAGAACAAGAGCTCCGTCTCTCCGCCGTGTGAGGACACAGCGAGAAGGGGGCCGTCTGCACATCGGAAAAGGGGGGCCCTCAGCAGAACTGGGCCGTGCCGGCACCCCATCTCAGACTTCCGGCCTCCAAAATGGTGAGCGAACACTTCTGTTGTTTCAAACACCTAGTCTACGGTACTCTGTGTTCTCAGCCTGAGCGAACTAGAATGCAAAATCTCCACAACTGTTGAAATCGTGAAGTTGCTCAAATGCTCAGCCAAGGACTGGTCTCGATGAGGGGGGCAGAGCAGCGCTGGAGCTGGTAACTTGGGGGCGACCTCACAGGTGTCCTCGGCCCGCCACGCGCTCACCTCCTGACAAGCCCGCCAGAAACTGAAAATACCCTATGAAATACAAAAATGCATTTAAAAACCTAATGTGCCGGACACTCCAGGTAGCGACGCGACACCATAGCGTGCTGGTTGTCATGGCTGACCGGGAGCTACGGCGGGCTCCTGCTGCCTGGCAGAGAGCGGGGATCGCGCTGCATATCCTAGCCCGGGAAAAGATCCAAATGCAAAGTTCGTGCTATGCTGTTGACTGAACACATATTGCTTTCACACCATTGTGAAGTTGAAAACTGCCCAAGTCAAACCATCCTAAGATGGGGATCGTTTGTATATGGCTTAGTATCCAAAACGTTTGTATGTGACTGTTGGTATATGACTGGTAGGAGGTGAAGACAGAGGGGGAAAATTGAGCTAGGTGCAAACTGGGCGTGCTGGTGCATGCCTATAATCCCAGTATGAGGGAGGCTGAGGCAGGTGGATTGCAGGTTTGAGGCCAGCCCTAGCAACTTAGTGAGACCCTGTCTCAAAATAAAACATAAAAAGGGCTGGGTGTAGCTCAGTGGTAGATAAGCCCTGGGTTTGATCCCTAGTACTGCGGGGCCAGAAGGGAGATGGATGCTGGTGTGAGGGGGAGCCTTGGGGCAGGAGAGGATGGGGGAAGGGTGGAGTCGGAGCGGCTATCAGCGTGGCTGTAGCGTGGCTGTCACGTGGCTGTCAGCGTGGCTGTAGCGTGGCTGCAGGGGCTCCTGCCTGTGGCACAGAGCCTCTGGCAGGTGCTGGGAAGTCGGGAGCGCGAGCGCGAGCCTAGGGAAACTGGAGGGAGGGAGGTGTTTGAGGTGGGCAGCAGACAGCCCAGAACCAGGAAGATGCAGAAGCAGGACAAATGCCTGCCCTTCCCAACAGTGGTGCCTCTGTCACCTTCAGGAGCGTCCCAGTGAAACCAGCTTTGAGAGGTACAGCAGGGGAGGGAGGCCCCTGAGACACACAACACCTAAGGAGCGGTTATGAGCTGAGCTGTGTCCCCCCACAAATATTCTATATTGATGGCCTAAACCCTAATACCACGGAATGTGACTCATTTGGAGACAGGGTGTGTGTGTGTGTGTGTGTGTGTGTGTGTGTGTTACTGGGGATTGAACCCAGGGCCTCGCACATGCTAGTCAGGTGCTCTACCATTGAGCTATACCCCAGCCCTTTCTTTGTTTTGTTTTTTTGTTTTTGTGGTACTGGGGATTGAACCCAGGGGCACTCTACCTCTGAGCTATATCCCCAGCCTTATTTTATTTTTAATTTTGAAACAGGGTCTCACTAAGTTGTGGAGGGCCCCACTAAGTAGCTGAGGCTAGCTGCGAACCTGTGATCCTCCTGTCTCGGCCTCCCAAGTACTAGGATTACAAGCATGCGCCACCACATCCACTCCCAACCATTTCTTAAATTTTATTTTGAGACAGGGTCTCACTAAGTTGTCCAGGCTGAACTTAGGATCCTCCTGCCTCAGCCTCCCGAGTCGCTGGGATTACAGGCGTGCGCCACCATACCTGGCCAGAGACAAGATCTTCACAGAAGGAACCAAGTTAAAATGAAGTGTTTAGGATGGCCCTTGATCTAATATAACTGGTGTTCTCATAAAAAAAGGGGAAATTTGGAGATAGACACTCACACACAGGGAGAATGCCATGTGATCTGAAGACGGCATCTCCCGGCCAAGGACAGAGGCCTGGAGCAGGCTCACCGTCACAGCCCTCGGAAGGACCCAATCGGCCGCACCTCGATTTGGGACTCCTGGCCTCGACAGTCGCTAGACAACCCGCTCTGCCCAGTTGGTGAGACTGGGTCACCGCATCCCTGGTGAATGAATGTGGGTGCTGAGGCCTAAGCTAGCCAACCCTCTTATTTTGGCACTGTTGGCACTAACCAGGACTCCTCCACTGTGGGCTCTAAGCAACCTGCCCTGCTTGGCTCGTCCCGAAATGAGGGCATCGCGCCGGGGCCAAGCTGGGCAGCGGGCCATCTATGCCAGGGGCCGGACGCCAAACACTGTGTCCTTCGCCACAGACCCGGGCGATACTGCTCCAAACTGTGGGTACCAGCGCGGCAGCTTGGGGGTCCAGGACTGCAGACCCGCACAGCAGCAGATACCTACCTGTGTGTGCAATTACAACACCACTGCTTCGGGAACTCAGGCGAGCGTGGTGAGTGCCTGGGAGTAGAGTTTCCTTGTGGTAGATTCAGAGCATTACGTCCAAAGTGATTCACTATTTACAATAATTCTATGGAGGTTTGTGATCACGTATTCTGCCCCTTCCTTCTGATCCAACGGTCCATGTCCTACATCCATGTTCTATGGACGTTACTAGACGACTTTAAAGTTGGCCGTGATGGGAAAGTGCACTGGAGATTCATTTGAAAAATGAGTCCTGTGATTATCTTGTGGCTTAGCCCCAGGACATTGCACGGCTCCATGTGCCTGGTTAAATATAAATGTGAAGAGCTGAGCATGGTGGCGCACACCTTTAATCCCAGTCCTTGGGAGGCCGAGACAGGAAGATCGCAGGTTTGACGACCGCCTCAGCAACTTAGTGAGGCCCTGTTTCCAATTAAAAAATAAAATAGGTCTGGGGGTGTAGCTTGGAGATAGAATGCCTCTGGGTTCAATTCCTAGTACCAAAATGAATGAATGAATGAATGAATAATGAAATATAAATGTGGATGAAGCATGATGAGTTTTTAGCTTTAAAAATATCCTGGGACCCTCAGCGAATAAGTTGGCTGGTCTCTCTTGACCTCTTAGGGTCTCTGTTTGGAGCAGGGTTTAGCAACTGATATTGACTTGCAGAGAAAGGAAAAATCATTTGGACCCAATGCAGATGTTTTGGGAAAAGGGTTTGAACCCAGGGCGGTGCAGTGGATAAGCACACTGAGAAGTGTCACTGGTTCCCAAACCAGAATGACCTCGTCCCACCCAGGCAACAGCAGGGACAGACTGCCTTGCGTATCCTCAGTACTTACTAGTAAAACAAACACTTAGCAAAATATGTGGAAATTCCAGCAGGGCTGAACCCAAACACCAGACAATTCAGTCGCCGCGTCCTGGCTCCGCCCTGGCGCGGACCCCCAGGCAGCAGGTCTCGATGGCTGGGCTCTTTTCTCCTTTTTTTTTTTTTCGGTACTGGGGATTGAACTCAGGGGCATTCTACCTCTGAGCTACATCCCCAGTCCTGTTTTATTTTTTATTTTGAAACAGGGTTTCGCTAAGTTGCTGAGGCTGGCCTCGAATGTGTGATCCTCCTGTCTCAGTCTCCCAAGTACTGGGATTACAGGAGTGAGCCACCACGCCTGGCTGATGGCTGATCTCTTGATGATGTGACTCTCGGGCCACCCAGCAGGTGAAGGCTCAGGCGGAGGGGACGGCAGGTCAGCAGGAAGTGGACTCTGCTGTCTTGGGATTGAGAGAGGCTCTGTGCAGGACAAATTCCTGGAAAGCATCTTTGTAGAACACCTGCTGCCTGAGGGCCTCCCCGGTGACCTGAGAAAGGGGGACACTGAAGCTGGGTGTCTAACTCAGGTCATGACCTAGACCAGATAAGGGACAGCTGACCCCAGTGGTTGGGGACAAAATGAGTTGAATGGCAGCTTCGAGCTCAGAATTTGAGGTACCTCCATAGAGGGGAGGCTAGAAAAGGCCTAGAGAAAGGGGTAACTCACAGGCACCCCAAGATGTCAGCCATAACAGAGCCTATGGAGTCTGCTGAAGCCAGCTGGGTGGGCTTTGAGGGTAACATAGGTGCGTGTCCATGAAACCCTGAGTATCACAGTGTCGTTAGCCTGCTGTGCATGTCTATGTCTGCCATTTGTCCTGGGGGTAGAAATTTCCAGAAGTCGAAGCAAATATTTAATGACAAGATGAAGGCTTGGCTGTGAACTCCACTGGGGCAGTGATCCCATTCAATTTTCTTTTCTTTTTTTCTTTTGTGTGTGGTACTGGGTACAGGGGTATTCTACCTCTGAGCTATACCCCCAGGTAACTTTAATTTTCTGTTTTAAAACATGGTCTTGCTAGGTTGCTGAAAGTCTCACTAAGTTGCTGAGGCTGTCCTCAAACCCGTGATCCTCCTGTCTCAGCCTCCCAAGTCCTGGGATGACAGGTGTGCACCACCAAGCCCAGCCAATATTATTTCCTTTTGAGCAACCTTTATTTATTTATTTATTTTTTTTGCGGTACCGGGGATGAACGCAGGGGCGTTCTACCTCTCTGCTACACCCCCGGCCCTATTTTTTATACTTTTATTTTGAAACCGGGTCTCACGAAGTTGCAGAGGGCCTCACTAAGGAGAGAGAGAGATAGATAGATAGATAGAGAGAGAGAGAGAGAGAGAGAGAGAGCGCTGAGGCTGGCCGCGAACCCGGATCCTCCGGTCTCCGCCTCCCAAAGTACTGGGATTACAAGCGTGCGCCACCACGCCCGGCTTGAGCAACCTTTAGTAATTGCCTATTTAGTGCCTGGCCAGGGCTAGGCCTTTGCACATCTGCTGCTCACTGAATCGTCATGGTAACCTGCTTCCTAGATGAGGAAACAGAGGGTCTGAGAGGCGAAGTGGCCATTTCTATGTTAACAAGGTACAGCCACAGAGCTGGGCTTGGAGTCCAGGCTCTGGAAGGTTCCAGCTCTCCGCTGGAGGCCTTCCTGCCTTTCTCTCTGTGTGTTCCTGGAACCTGGCCCCAGGGTGCACACCTCATTGGCTTCGATGACGGTTAAGGATGATGATATAATCACACAGGGAGTGAGATGCAGCCGGGTCGGGCTCATTGGCCCCCTTTCTGTTTCTGGGTCATGAGGGTCTCATGTAAAATGGGGGTGTGCAGCCGGGCATGATGGCGCATGCTTGTAATCCCAGTACTTGGGAGGCTGAAACAGGAGGATTGCAGGCTCCTGGCCAGCCTCAGTTACTTAGTGAGGCCCTCTGCAACTTAGGGAGATCCTGTTTCAAAATTAAAGAATAAAATAGGGCTGGGGGTGTAGCTTGGAGGTAGAAAGCCCCTGGGTTCCATCCCTAGTACCACAAAAAAAGGGAGTGTGCTTGTTTTCTTTCTGCCTCACATCAGCAATATAATAATTAGCCAATTAAGAACAACAAGAATAAATATTTCTTGAATACTTATTCTGTACAAGGCCAGTAGAGTTAAGAGCGGGCTCTGGGGCTCCCTGGCCTGGGTTCAAATCCTATCTTCACCACTGACTAAGTGACCCTCAGCGAGCCACTGAACCTTCTGTGCCTCAGTTTCCTCCTCTGTAAAGTGGGTACACTGACAGTGCAGTCACTTCTCAGCATCTATGGAGGACTGGTTCCAGGATCCCTGCAGATATGAGAACCCGAGGATGCTCAAGGCCCCCATGTAAGATGGTTTAGTATTTGTTGCTGAGTATTTTTTTTTTTTTTTTTTTGCGGTACTGGGGATTGAGCCCAGGGGCATTCTACCTCTGAGCTACCCCCAGCCCCATTTTTTTTATTCTTTATTTTGAAACAGGGTCTCACTGAGTTGCGGAGGGCCTCACTAAGTAGCTGAGGCTGGTTGCAAACCTGGATCCTCCGTTCTCAGCCTCCCAAGTACAGGGATTACAAGCGTGTGCCACCACACCCGGCTGAGGTTTTTTTTTTTCTTCTTACTATTTTAGGTACTGGGGGTTGAATCTAGGGGCATTCTACCTCTGAGCTACACCTCTATCCCCTTTTATTTTTTATTTTGAAGCAGGGTCTTGCTAAGTTGAGGAGGGCCTCACTAACTTACTGAGGCTGGCCTTGAACCTGCAATCCTCCTGTCTCAGCCTCCCAGGTACTGGGATTACACGTGCGCACTACTATGCCCAGCTCTGACATTATTTTGAAACAGGTGTCACCAAGTTGCTGAAGGTCTCATCGAATTGCCGAGGCTGGCCTCAAACCTGTGATCCTCCTGTCTCAGCCTCCCAAGTCCTGGAGTTCCAGGCATACGCCATCACACCCATCTCCATTTAATATTTGTATAGAACCTATGCACATCTTCCTGTATACTTTAGGTCATCATTAGATGACTTAAATATTTAATATAATGTAAACACTATGTATATAGCTGTATGGTTTAGGGAATAATGATAAGAATGAGAAGTCTGTTCTTATTTAGTACAGATGCAATTTAAAGTTTTCCATCTGTTGTCAGAACCCATGGATATAAAGGGCCAACCATCCTTCGGTGGGTGGGGCTGGGCATTAGTAAAGACCGTGGACCTAAAGTGCTTGGCACAGTGCTTGCTATTGCTCAATAAATATTAGCTATTCTTGTTATGGCTGACACCATTATTGCATGAATTATCTCATTTCATCCTTCCCACAACTCCGTGAGCCCATTAGCCCCTATTAGGAAAGGGAGGCTCAGCAGAAATGTGAATTAACCATCTGCTTGCGGTCACCAGCTAGGAGGGGCAGGGGAACCAGAGGTCTACACTGCTACACATCTTTAATGTGGTGTTGTTACATAGTTATTGGTTTTTTTTCTTTTGTGCTACTGGGGATTGAACCCAGGGGTATTCTATGTCCAAGCTATACCCCCAGCCCTATTTTATTTTTACTTTTATTTTGAAACAGGGTCTCACTAAGCTGCTGAGTGTCTTACTAAGTTTCTGAGGCTGTTCTTGAACCTGCGATCCTCCTGTCTCAGTCTCCCAAGTACTGGGATCACAGGTGTGCACCACCTCGCCCGGCTGTTACTGTTATTTTCATCTCGACATCGGAAGCCCATGCATCAGGGCTGGCTGAGGCGGCCTCCTGCCTGGCTCTGGGTTGTCGCTGAGAGGCGGAGGGCTTGGCCTATTCACCTGAGCCCACTGGTCTGGCTGCCCCTTCTGGGACAGCTCAGGGAGAGAGGGGCCCAGGTGACCTTTGGTCCCCTGAACACCGGGGAGGTGGTGGTCCACAAGCCTCTTAATTTCACACCCTCCAGAGGCTGCGGCTGCGGCCATGGTGATGCTTCCCTGGACCTACAGAAAAGCTTCTCCGCAGATTCTGACATCTCAAAAGCAGCCAGGGTCCCGGGGAAGAGGAAACACCAGTCCCCGATGAGGTGGCAGGGCGGGCGGGGGATGTCAGTAGAAAAGCTGCGCACCAGCCGGGCGTGGTGGCGCACGCTTGGAATCCCAGCACTTGGGAGGCTGAGACAGGAGGACTACAGGTTCGAAGCTAGCCTCAGCAACTTAGTGAAGCCCTGTTTTCCAAATAAAAAATAAAACAAGGCTGGGGGTGAAGCTTGGAGGTAGGATTCCTCTGGGTTCAATCCCCAGCACCACAAATAATGGATAAATAAATAAATAAATGAAGAAAAAAGGGGATGGGGTGTAGCTCGGAAGTAAAATGCCCCTGGGTTCAATTCCCAGTAAACACACACACACACACACACACACACACACACACAACACATGAAGGTCATGAGGTTCTCCCTGTCCTGTTTCCTAAGGACTGTGGCCTCCAGTTTCACCGGCCCCATCACGGCTGACCAAGACCGTCCGCGGGAGAAATGGCCACTACATAAACAGTGAACAGCTTAGCTTTCGGAGACTGATTAAGAGAAGGTGCCTGTAAGACTGATTCTTCCTGAATTTCGACAAACAGGAGCCTCAAGGATGATAGAAATCCTTTCTGGGCCAAAGGCACTATTCCTCAGGGACCTAACAGTCTTTTTGGAATCTGGAAGTTCTTTCTCGTGTCTAGCCTGCATCTGCCTGGGTTCACTCTACTCTGCTGCCTTCTGCCAAGTCCTGGGGGGAAATGCCGCTTCCCCACTGCCACTTGTGTCCTCCTGACTCCGGGAAGCTGGTAGTGGCTGGGTCCCCCTTTGTGTTATTAACAATGCTGAGCCCCGTGGGTGCTTAAAAAAACAGGAAATGTAGGTTATGACTGGGAGGAAGGAAGCCGGTGCTAGGATTCCAGGTACAGAGGCTTTGAGCAGGTAGAGGAGAGGCTAAGTGTAAGGAGACGGTCTTTCAGGGCGTCTATTAATTTTTTTTTTTTGTGGTACTGGGGGTTGAACCCAGGGGCGTTCTACCTCCGAGCTACACCCCCGGCCCTGTTTTTATACTTTATTTTTATATTTTATTTTGAAACCGGGTCTCACGAAGTTGCGGAGGGCCTCACTAAGTAGCTGAGGCTGGCCGCGAACCCGGATCCTCCAGTCTCCGCCTCCCAAGTACTGGGATTACAAGCTTGTGCCACCACGCCTGGCTAATTTTCTATTAATTTCTCAGCCTGGGAGCATGTCGGAAGCCGGTGGCTGTGGAGCTGTCTAGCAGCAGGTCACAGCGCTGGCGCTGGGGCTCAAACATAACCCAGCACTTGGGTCTCTGCCTCCTTCCGGCTTCGTTTCTGAGAGGCGTTTGGAAAATTGAACCGTGGACGACAGAGCCGGGATGATCTCCAGGGCCACTGGCTTTGAATCTCTGGTGCATGGATTCCATTGAGGACTGGCAGTGAGGCACGGAGCCAACTTGAATCCCAAGCATTAAACCCCGAGTGCTGGCCCACGCTGTGATCCCCGGACTCAGGAGGCTGAGGCAGGAGGATCGCAGGTTTGAGGCCAGCCTCAGCAACTTAGCAAAGTCCTCAGCAACTTACTGAGACCCTGTTTCCAAATAAAAAATAATATTGGGCTGGGAGTGTAGCTCAGAGGTAGAACACCCCTGGGTTTAATCCTCAGCACCACAAAAAATAACAAACAAGCAAAAAAAAAAAAAACCCAAAAAACAAACAAACCCTAAGCATTGTTGGTCTTGGTGTCAGAGTGAATCAATGCTTGGTTGGCTTACTGGACCTCAGGAGGGCTCAGTCTTTCCCCCTCTCCTCCAGGACCATTTCTTCTTCTCCAAGGAAATAGAGCTTTCATTTCACCCCTGACCTGTTCGCCTTTCGTCAAAGGAGCCCATGGTTGTCTAGGAATCTTCTCTGTCTTTTTTTTTGTGTGTGTGTGGTGCTAGGAATGGAAACCAGGGGCATTCTGCCTCTGAGTTATACTCCCAGCCCTATTTTATTTTAGTTTTTATTTTGAAACAAGTTTTTATTTATCACTAAGTTGTGGAGGGTCTTGCTAAGTTGCTGAGGATATCTGTGATCCTCCTGTGTTATCCTCCCATGTACTGGGATTATAGGTGTGCGCCACCACGCCTGGTTGAGCTGCTGCTCTTTAAACAAGGGCGTGAAAGGGGACAGCCACAGCCCTGCCACCGCTCGATTTCTGCAGTGAATCTCAGTGTCTTCCAGGGTTTCCTCTGCTTCTTCCTTTAACCCAGAACTCAAGGGACTCCTGCGGCCCAGAAATGACACACTCTGATACCTAGAGGTGACAGGAGGGCAAGGTACACCAGCAAAGCAGCTGGGGCGGTTCCAGAACACAGTGTTTGATTGTGCATTAAACACATAAGAATATTCTTCATTTTGACAAAACACAAAATCTTTCCTGACACACATAAACTTTTTTTTTTTTTGCAGTACTGGGGATTGAACCCAGGGGCATTCTACCTCCGAGCTACACCCCCAGCCCTATTTTTTATACTCTTTTTTGAAACTGGGTCTCACGAAGTTGCGGAGGGCCTCACTAAGTAGCTGAGGCTGGCCGCGAACCCGGATCCTCCAGTCTCAGCCTCCCAAGTACTGGGATTACAAGCGTGCGCGACCACACCCGGCTTACACATAAACTTCTTGATCTCGACGTGCCACTTATAAGAAAGATGTGGATACCAAAGGATTCAATTCTCATTCTAAGTATTATAAGGAAATCAACACACTAATATTGTAATAAATGACAAGGGACATTTGGTCTTCAAGAGAGGATGACAACACGGATTAGTGAGGCTTGTGGCAAATTGGAGAGTCACGTCCTGTCTAGAGAGGAGAGCTAGTATTCAGATTGCAGACCACTGCCCCAGAAGAACATAGGCCCAGTGGAGTCAGATTGTGCACAATTGTGTGTGTGTGTGTGTGTGTGTGTGTGTGTGTGTGTTACTATGGATTGAACCCAGGGGCATTCTACCTCCAAGCTATATACTCCCAGCCCTTTTCATTTTTTGTTTGGAAACAGGGTCTCACTGGGTTGCTGAAATTCTCGCTAAATTGCTGAGGCTGCCTCGAACCTACAATCTTCCTTTCTCAGCCTCCCAAGTAATGGGGTTACAGGCGTGCACTACCATACCTGGCAAATCATGCCAATTTTTAAAGAAAAGCTGTAGATACTTCTATGTAAAAATTTGAAACAATGACAATAAATTCAAAATAGAAAATAGTAAACTGTTTCTTAGGAAAATAAAGTGTAGACCTGACAAATCCTATCTATAGCCTGGATCTGGCTGGAGGCTGCCTCTTTCTCTCCTTCTTTGTCTTGGGAGGGCTTCCAGTATGGCCACACCCCTTCATTTTCAACTAAGAAACTATAAAGGAATTTTAAACTATATTAGTTCATTTAACCATTCATGGGCAAGAGTTCCCTAATGCTCACAGTGTGGCCTTGATTGTTTTTTTTTGGACTGGGGATTAAACCCAGAGCCTTGTGCTTTGATAAGCATGGGCTCTACCACGAAACGACACCACCAACCCAAATATGGCCTTGATTTTGTGTGTGTGTGTGTATGTGTGAGTAGTATTGGGGATTGGACCCAGGGGCACTCTACCACGGAGCTACATCCCCAGCCCTATTTTTCTTTTGAGACAGGGTCTCACTAAGTAGCCCAGGTTGGCCTTGAACCTGTGATCTTCCTGTCTCAGCCTCCCAGCTGGGATCACAGGTATGTACCACTGCCCTCCCTCCCCTGCATGGCCTTGAGTTCTGAGGACAGTATAAGAGCTTACAATTGTGCTCTCCCACCCAACATTTCTGGGCATCACTGCCAGAGGGAGGGACCCAGCTGGATCCTGGGTGTGAACCACCATGGATTCCGGAAGTTCTTTCCTTCCTGGCTGGCCATCAGCAGCCAAGGAAATAGTTACCCCAAGGCTCTGGAATGTACCCCTGTCCCTGAATCTAGGTAGAAATGCTGAGGGTCCTTGTTTAGATGAGCTTGCATTGAGAGGGGCCATGCACAGATGAGGTTCAGGGCAGAGGAAGCAGGGTGCCCCTGCCTAGGGAGGGACCGGCTCCTCCCCTTCACACCCATCTTGAGCCTTCCACCTCTACTTCTCAGCAGTGCAGAGCATGCTGGGAAATACACACGCTTCCCGGGATGGCTCTGGCCGGCCCGTCAGCCGCCTGGGCAAGAGAGACAAAGGTGCCCCTGATCTCCAGCCAAGTGGAGCTACTCTTGGAAAAGCACATCCACTCAGCCGTCAGCACTCGCTCAGCAGACTGGCCAAGGCCGAGGCGTCTGTCTGCAGATGGAAAGGGCGAGGCTGCGGGGAAAGAGCTGGGCTCTGGCTCCGCTGGTAGGGTGGATCCAACCTCAGCGGCGAGCGCTCTGGCAATTTCTGCCCAAATCGTACATGTACATGACCTCTGTCTCGACGTTCCATTTCTAGGAATTTATTCCATCAGCCTGCTCAGGTGCCACCGGAGGTATCTGCACAAGGTCATGCATGACAGTACCATCACAGCAGAATAATGGCTGGGGCCTGGGTTTGTTAGGAAGAGGCATTTCTAGAACATTATACAGCTGTCTAAAGGAACCAGGACTCTCTTTACCTGCTAGTTGGGACTTGTTTCTTGGACATATTGATAAGTGAAAAAGCAAGGTGCTAAATGATCTGTGTAACGGGCTCTCATTTGTATACAAATATGAAAATAAAAGTGTTTGGATACATTTGTGCATGCATAAGACATTGTACATAAAAGCTAGTGGTACTGCTGGCCTCTGGGAGGAAAACCATGGCTGGGATCAGGGAGAGGAAAAAGCTTATCACCATGTATCGTGTGTGTGTGTGTGTGTGTGTGTGTGTGCATGTTACCAGGGATTGAGCCCAGGGGCATGCTCTATTTCTGAGCCACACCCCCAGTCTTATTTTATTTTTCATTTTGAAACAGGGTCTCACTAAGTTGCGGAGGGTCTCACTAAGTTGCTGAGGCTGGCCGTGAACCTGCAATCCTCCTGTCTGAGCCTCCCAAGTACTAGGATTACAGGCGTGTGTCACAGCGCCTGGCTACCACACATCTTTTATCTCTTTTAAATCTGGAACCACATGAGCGCCTTTCCTGGTAGAAACAGAATTGAAATTTGAAAAATGGCAAGCTCACAAACAAAGCAAAACAAAACAAACCTAAAACAAAGCCCAAATTCACACCCCAGGATAAGCCCTCCTGGCCCGTCTCCCCAGCCCAGCAGCCATGGCAGCTGGCTTCTGTCTCGATGTGGATTGGCGTCTGCCTCTCCTCCCGCCCCTCAGCCTCCTACCTGGGTGAGTTTGAGGAGATGCAGGAACACGGGGGCCAGGCTGGCACCCCACACTTACCTGCTCCTTCTCTGAGTATGGGTTGTTGAGGATGACCGGCACGCTGCCCTTCCCCCACAGGTCGTTGAAGACTCGGTCGTTCTCCCCGCCAAGGGGCAGGGCTTTGTGTGGCTTGACGTCTAAGTCCCTGAAAGGCAAGGTGGGGACATCAGGCCGGCTGCCTTGATCCGCAAGTCCTCAGTCTGCACGGAACCTCGGTGGCTCACTCACATGCCCGTCTGTGGAGCCAGTGAGTTTGGGGTACCCAGCTTGCTGCTTTGTGAGGACCACCAGGAACAAGTGGGAAGACAGTCCCATTGTTAGCACGAGGGGGAGCTCGTCCAAGTTGACCCTGATGGCTGGTGCCCTCCCCTCTTTGTGGACATTATTTGTGGATAGACATGACGTGGATTTTACCCATTTCATAGATCTGGGAATATGGCCCATCTCCTAGGGTGAACCCCTGAATGATATCAACACCTGTGACACCTGGTGGTGGAAAAATTAGGAGGCAAGAAGGAGAGAGAAGCCCTGTGGGCCAGGGCCACAAGTCATTGCCATCCTGACCTAGGCTTTGGGCTTTTGTTGAATAATATTAGCTCAGAATAAACAGATGATTCTGAAAATAAAGAAAATGTAGCAATAAAAAGAATCATACTATTCATAATGATAGCTGGCATGATTGAGTACTTACTATATGGCAGGCACTTTATGTATTACTCTTGTGACAACCATATGTAGCAGCAATGATGGTTAATCACCATTTTGCAGATGGGGTGAGAGAGAAGCTAATTTCTCAAGGTCACAGTTAGTCAGGGGGAAAGATGGATATTCCAGCCTGTTCTTTACATCCATTCTGAAGTAGTGGCTCTCACTACCAGTGCCATTTATCATCATCAACATCATCAACATCATTACTGTCATCATCAACATCAACATCATCACTATCATCGTCAACATCAACATCATCATCACTATCATCATTGTCATCAACATCAACATTGTTATCATTATCATCAACATTACTATTATCTTCATCATGACTGACATTGTCATCATCATTGTCACCATCATCATTATCAAAATCATTGTTATCATCATCACTATCAGCATCATCATTGTCATCAACATCATCATCATCATCATCATCAACATCATTATCATCATCAAAATCATTATCAACATTATTGTCATCAACATCAACAATATCATCATCAGGACCGGGCGTGGTGGCACATACTTGTAATCCCAGTACTTGGGAGGCTGAGACAGGAGGATCCGGGTTCGCAGCCAGCCTCAACTACTTAGTGAGGCCCTCCGCAACTTAGTGAGACCCCGTTTCAAAATAAAGAATAAAAAATAGGGCTGGGGGTGTAGCTCGGAGGTAGAATGCCCCTGGGTTCAATCCCCAGTACCACAAAAAAAAAAACATCATCATCATCAACATAATCAACATCATCATTGTCATCGACATCTTCATCATCATCATCATCACCACTACACTCATCACCATCCTACCTTCATCTTTCTCATCAATATCACCATTGTCATCCACATCATTACCAACATCATTGTCATCATCATCATCATTGTCATCAACATCACTATCAACATCATCATCGTTGTCATCAACATCATCATCATCATTATCAACATCACTGTCATCAACATCAACAATATTATCATTGTCATCACTGTCATCATCATTGTCATCAACATCATCATTGTCATCATCATCAATATCTTCATCATCATCATCATCACCACTCCACTCATCACCATTCCACCCTCATCCTTCTCATCATCGCCATTGTCATCCACATCATTACCAACATCATTGTCATCATCATCATCATTGTCATCAACATCACTATCAACATCATCATTGTCATTATCATCATCATCATCATCAAAATCATTAACATCATTGTCATCAACATCAACAATATCATCATCGTCATCATTGTCGTCATCATTGTCATCATCATCAACATCATCATCATCATCATCACCACTACACTCATCACCATCCAACCCTCATCCTTCTCATCATCACCATTGTCATCCACATCATTATGAACATCATTGTCATCATCAAAATCATATCATCAACCTCACTATCAACATCATCATCACTGTCATTAACATCATCATCATCATCATCATCAACATCATCATCATCAAAATCATTAACATCATTGTCATCAACATCAAAAATATCATCATCGTCATCATTGTCATCATCATCAACATAATCATCATCATCATCACCACTACACTCATCACCATCCAACCCTCATCCTTCTCATCAACATCACCATTGTCATCCACATCATTATCAACATCGTCATCATCATCATCATCATTGTTGTCATCAACATCATCATTATCATCAGCAAAATCATTCTCATCATTGTCATCAACATCAACAATATCATCATCATCGTCATCATTGTCGTCATCATCGTCAACATCAACATCATCATCACCATCATCACCATTACACTCATCACCATCCACCCTCGTCCTCCTCATCATCACCATCATCATCCACATCATCATCATCATCATCACTGTTACCATCATGATCACTACCACACTCATCACCATTCCCCCCTCATCCTCTTTGTCAATATCACCATTGTTATCAATATCATCATCACACTTCTGCTCATCGGCAGAGCCATCAATACCACCATGATCAACACCACCACCATTGTAACCATCCTCCCTATCACCATTGTCAACTTCATCACATCATAATCTGCATTTCCATCACCATCATTACCACCCTCATTGCTGGCATCGCCATCACCAACATCATCCTCCTTCTTTTTACCATGACCATCACCAGCATCTTCATGATCACCATCATCATCGTCAGGAAAGTGAGGTTCAGAGAGGTTAAGCCATTAGCTTAAGTCACACAGCTGGTGCTTGTGAATTCAAACCTTGGCTTGTTCCTGACTCTAGAGCCTGACTTCTTAGCTATTAAGCTACATGGCTCCCTGCCCTGGACCTCTAACAGGAATGGGATGAGGCTACCTCAGCTGGGTCCCACAGCCTGCCATCCTGAGATGGAGATAGACCTTGGTATCAACATCCAGTCTGCCCACCAGCCCTGCCTCGCCTCTGTTCTTCCAGCCTGTGAGAGCTGCCTTCCTGCTTCCTGACATCCTGTCTCATTGGATCCTCCCATATGATTTTATTCTGTGACATCGGTTCCCTAACTTTGGGCAATGTAACTTGTTCTGTGGCCCATTTCAGTTTCGGTCTTGGGCGTCCAGGCTGTCCCTTGTCTTGCCCTCTGTCCTACATTCCCAGCTTTGGGGACTCCTCCACCTCCAGTCTGGTGCATGGACATCATTTGGGATGAAGCAGAAGCCAGGACCCTGGCTTGGAGTGCACGGCCCTGTGTGGCCCCTCCAGCTGCCCAGTCAGGGCCAGCCGACCCCCTCCTGGCTGGGCTGCGCATAGTCCCTTCGCCCATGTCAAAGCCACGTCTACTCTCCTGCTTGGAGGGGTTTGCATTTATCAGAGGGAATGTTCTGTTTTACCCTCTTTAAAATGTCACCCTAACATAGCCAGAGTGGTTTCCAAGTCCTTTATCTACATGTGACAAACAGAGGAACTGTCTCTGGAGAGAGGTGCCCCAATGTTGCTCAGCTCCACTTCCGCCCTGAAACTCCTGATCTGATGACATCATGTAACTGCAACTGGGGACTCAGCGGAGAAGGGAGGAGGGTGACATATATGGGCATCTGTAATGTGTCAGGTACTTGCACAGAAGTCTCTTCATTTACTCTCAATGGACATTAAAAGCCCTATTTTACAGATGAGAAAACTGAGCCCAGAGAGGTTGTGTAAGTTTCCCAAGGTCCCAAGGAAGCACAGAGCAGAGAGCTGACATCTGAAACTAGGTCTGATTGATGGATAGCCCATATCCTTTCCTTAAAAAAAAATACAGACAGGGAAAAACTAGCCAGGATACTCAGTCCAAGCCTGAGGTGACAGAACAAGAAACCCGACACTTGCATGAGGTCCGTTTACAAAAATTACAGGGTGAATTACTTAGGCAACTCTGAAATGGCTCAAACGGCTCATCTTGTGTGAACTTGCAGGAAGAACTTACGGGTTTCTTTATCGTCATTCTTTCTTTTTTTTAAGCCACAAACACCTTTAAGTAATGCGTTTGAAGTGTTTGTGCCAACACAAACTTATTTTAGAGTAGTGTGTGATGAGCGAGGGAAGAATATTTTTAATATGGAACCACGGGGAACATACAAATCGAGCGATTCTGCTTCCATTCCTCCCAGGAGCAAAATCAGAAGTAGACGTACTTAGATTCCCAGCCCATGATCTGTCAGCGGTAACCAGGTCTGAGGGAGATGGCTGGGGTACCGCCACGTATCTGCTCACCCGGGACAGGCCTGCCTGATGGGTTTGCATGAGCAGCGGAGCATCCTTTGAAGCTTGCAGTGGTGTATATGCACGTAGCACATGCGCTGTTGCACACAGCGGAGTATTTCTGGTAAGGACACGAGCTGTAGATTGGGTGCACGGTGTATATACACAGCACATGCGCTGTTGCACACAGCAGAGTATTTCCGGTAAGGACACGGGCTATAGATTGGGTGCCAATGGGGTCATCTCTTGGCTTTGCTGGTTATAAGCTGTGCACCTTTGGACACTTAACCTGTCTCAGCTTACTGTTCCTTAAACTAGTGTTAATAATAGTGTTTGCAATCGTTCTATGAGGTAAAGCTTCCAGCGCTCAGCAGTGGGGCACCTATTACTCTGACTGCTAATCTGTTTATGGGCTGATCAGACGGAATCCAGAGAACTTCTGGTTCTGCTAGAGGCATGACGGTTCCTCCCTCTTCCCGGTCTAGTGAGACTGTCTGCGATGAGGAAGATTTCCTGTCTCCCTGTCCAGTATTCTGGCCACTATTATGTGGTCATGGAGCACTTGAAACGTGGCCATTGCTGCTGAGGAATAGCATGTTTAATTTGAATTAACCGTAATTAATTCACACTTAAAGCCATATGTGGCCTGTGGCTACAGCATCGGGCGGTGCAGCCCGGAAGCCTTGCCTCTGAGGAGGGGAATGGAGGCACACGTGGCTTCCAGGTGAGAAAGGGCATCTTCCCTGGGGCTGGGGGCCCGGGCGGTGACGTCTCTACTCAGCCCCTTTTGAAGCTGTCACATCTTGTTCATGGAGACCATGCGTTGGGGGGATCTTTGCTTCCTTCTCGACTCCCGCCTCCCCTCGTTTCTGGTCCCGATGTATACTTTCCCCTCTTCCTGAGGGATGTACCGTATCCGCACCTGCCCTTCCTTTTCTTCTTCTTTTTCTTGCAGTACTGGGTGAACCCAGGGGTGCTCTACCACTTAGCTACTTCCCCAACTCTTTTTTAAAATTTTGAGACAGGGTCGTGCTAAGTTGCTGAGGCTGGCCTCCAACTTGTGGTCCTCCTGCCTCAGCCTCCTGAGTCGTTGGGATTATAGGCATGAGCCACCACTGTGCTTAGCCCTTTGATGCCCTTTCATCTTCCCTCTGCTGAGAGCCAACTTCTACTCATCCTTCAAAGTCTACTCCATACGCCACGTCTCCTGGGGACTAAAGGAGGTCACACATATTAAATACCTAGCACATGGTCAGCACTAACTCAACACGAGCTACATCTGTCTTCATTTATAACAAAGGAGGCTGGAGCTCAGAGAGAGTAAGTCACTTGTCAAAGGCCACGCAGCCAGTGAGCAGAGGATGGAGCTTGCAAACGAGGTCTCCTCATGCCGTCTGAGCTGAAAATCGCTGTGAGCAGGGCTGATGGAGGGACCCCGGGGAGACGTTTGGTTGGACTTCACATTCATGAAGAATCTTAAGTTTAAATATTGGAGGTTCCTGACCAAAGAAGTCCATTGTTGAATGTATTCATCTGGTAAATACAATTTTGGCAGCTCAGTTTTATCATTTCTCCATTGAAAAAAAAGGGGCCACTCTTTTCGTGACCCCTCCCCTGCATGGGAGCGTCGCTGTTTTTCTCTATCCGCTATTAAAAGCTGAGTTCTGGGAAAAACACAAGCTGGGAGCCCACAGAAGGAGGTAGAGGGGCTGGTCTGCACTGCTGAGAGGCTGGCGGTGTCTCCCTTGCCACCGCTCACGGGTCCTGCTCCTGCCAGCTACCTCGAGGGACCTCAGTTGAGGTGAGGGCTTCTCAGCCTCGGTACCAGAGCCATTTTAGTCCAGCGAGTCCTTTGTGGTGGGTTCTGCCCCGTGCATGGGAGGATGCTGAGAATTATCCCTGGCCTCTACCCAGGACATGCCAACCCCCCCCCACCTGAATTATGGCAAGCATAGACGTGTCTACACATTGCAGAATGGACTCCTCCCTATGAGCTGTGCTGCTGGAGCACCCAGACCTGGTACTCCCCATTCCTGCCCACCCCGGTGTTGTGCTCACCCAAGGGCCCGAGACTCCCCTTGTTCCTGGTTGGGACTGAAGAATTTGGCTCCACTAAGTGGCTCCTACCCTATCTCCTCTTGGGTGTCATTACCCTTCCCCGTGGACTTGGTATTTGGGAGGGAACCAGTGTCCCCAGAGCCATCATGTGGACGCACATGGTGGTTCTCAAACTTCAGGATGCATCCGAATCAATGGAGGGGCTTGTCAAAATTCAGATTCCTGAGCCCAGCTCCCGGAGAGCCTGCGTAGGGTCTGGGAGAGAACCTGGAGTCTGCGTTGCGAGAAGCACGCCAGGTGGTCCACGGACATGCTGGGGGCCCATTTTCCTGGGAGTCATCTGGCTCGGACAGCGATTCCTTCCTGGGTAGACACGTCGCCCTTCCTTCCTCCAGCCCGTCCCAGCTCTTCTGCTTCCCTGTTCTGTCTCACCATAAGGCCAGGTGTGGAGCCCTGCCTCCCACCAGCCAGCATTTTTTGCCCTTTTTGGCAAGAACTAAACTAAATCCCTTTTTCTTCCACTTGGCTAGCTTAGAAGGCACCCGAGCCAAGCGTTGGGGCAGCAGCTCCAAACCTTCGCAGGACCTTCGCCAGATCCGTCCAGCCTCGGCTTCCCAGGAGCCAGGTCCCCGATCTCTACACAGCAGGATGGGGGTCCTGGGCCTGACTCCCCGAGAGGTTTGCATGGGGTCAGCCGGCCCAGTACTGACCACTGACCAACCCTGAGGACCCGGCGAGGAAGCAGGTGTGCCAGGCGCAGGGAGGCGGGGGCTGCTGCCTGCTCTGGCCCAGCCAGGCATGGAGGCGCCAAGGAGCAGCTGGCCCTGGCAGGGAGCCCTGCCCATGCTCCCAGCAGTCCACGCTCTCTGACTCCCGCTCCTCCTTGCCCTCCATGCTCCAGCAGCCCTCGGTTACCACCTCCACCTGACTGCAGATGCTGCCTAAAGCAGAAAAACTCGGAGGCTGTGCAGACAGGATGTGGGGTCTCAGCAAAGTTCTCTTTTTTTGGGGGTACGGAGGTGTTATAAAAAGGGCAAGAGGGCCCCGCCCCTCCCTCTGGCTTCCTGTCTTGCCACGTGGGCACCATGATGCTGTTCAGTCTTCACCACAGCTGAACTCATGCCAGCACCGTGCTCCTGAACCTCCAGAACTGTGAGCTAAAGAAACCGCTTTTCTTTATAACGGACCCAGCCCTGAGTATTTTGTTACAGTAATAGAAAACAGGCTAGTACAGGAAAAGGTCTTCACAGATGTGATGGGAACTACGGATCTTGAGATGGGGAGATTGTTTTGGATTATTGGGGGGCTAAATGTTATCACATGTCCTTATAAGAGGCAGAGGGCCTCTGACTACAGAGGAAGCAGAGATGTAACGGTGGAAGCAGGAGACGATGCTCTGGCTTTAAAGATGGAGGAAGGGGGCACACACCAAGGAATATAAACGGCGCAGCTCTGGAAGCTGGAAAAGCCAAGAAAGGGGATTCTTTTCTAGAGCCTTCAGGAAGGAGCACAGACTTACTGATGCCCTGATCTGATTTCAGCTGAGTGAGACCCACTTGGGAGTCAAGAGCTCCTGAACTACGAGGGCATCAGGGTGTCTCGTTTGAAGCCACTGAGTCTGGGGTCATTTAAATCACCGTGACAAATTGATAGGGTGAGGACAGGCGACAGTGGTGGTAGGATGGGTGACGGCCCTGCCATGTGTCTGACTTCACTCCCTACCACTGTCCCCCCACCCAACACCCCAGCCCCTCGGCCTTCTTTCTTTTTTTTTTTTTGGCGGTACCAGGGATTGAACCCAGGGGCGTTCTACCTCCGCGCTACACCCCCGGCCCTATTTTTTATACTTTATTTTGAAACCGGGTCTCACGAAGTTGCAGAGGGCCTCACTAAGTAGAGAGAGAGAGAGAGAGAGACAGACAGGAAGAGAGAGAGAGAGAGAGAGCTGAGGCTGGCCGCGAACCCGGATCCTCCAGTCTCCGCCTCCCAAAGTACTGGGATTACAAGCGTGCGCCACCACGCCCGGCCCCTTCTTTCACTTCCTTGAACACCCCAACCTGGTTCCTGCCTCGGGGCCTCTGCTCCTGCCATTCCCTCTGCCAGGAACGCCCTTCCCCAGATTTCACATGGCCGGCATCTGGCCTCCTAGACCCCGAGGTTGTTCTACCCAACCTTGAGCCACTTCCCTTCACATTACTCTTCTATTTCCTTTACAGTACAAATCATAGTCTCAAACAATCGCAGGTAGCCAGGTGTGGCAGCACACACCTGTAATCCCGGTACTTGGGAGGCTGAGACAGGAGGATTGCAGGTCCAAGGCCAGCCTCAGCAACTTAGCGAGGCTCTTAGCAAATTAGTGAAACCCTATTTCAAAATGAATAAATTAAAAAAATAGGGCGGGGGGTGGAGCTTGGAGGTAGAATGCCTTTTGGATCAATCCCCAGTACCACAAAACAAAAAACCCAAATGGTTGCCGGTATCTATTTGTTTATTCTTCATCTCTTGTCTCTGCTGTGTCTCTAGGAGGGCGGAGGTTCCTCTGGGTCCCGCATGCTGAGGACAGTACCAGGGCAGAACAGATGCTCGGTAAATACTCATGGCATGGAGGAAGGGGAGAAGCGCTCTGGTTACCGGCAAGTTTTGGTGGGCGGCAGCTTTGTTCATTCTATAGTTCTCTTCCTGGAATGAAGGGCCAGGTGCCCACCCAACAGGACAGTGGGGACATAGATGGAAAGCAGGGGCCATGCAAGAGTGACACTGGGAAGGGCAGAATGAAAGAGGCCCAAGCTTCACTGGGAAGGCCACGTTATTGGGTTCAATTCCTTAGCTGAATATAGCCGCATCAGAGCGATTCAACGCTACGAGGCATGCCACGTGGAAATGCTCTGGGTCAGACAGCGCTGGAATCCGTGCTGCATGTGTCCTTCCGAGCCCAGGTCTCGTGGAGAGATTTCTAGCCAGCCCTGACCCTGCAGAGCACAGGAGCTGCTGCCTCCCTGCTAAGGGACAGTGAGCCATGGGGCCCTCCATCCTGCCCTCCCCTGGGCCAACTCTCAACTAATGCTGGGGATTCAGAGATGAACAGAACACAGGGGTAAATGGAGAGAGTCGCAGGTAGGAACCAACCTTGGATGAAGGATGGTTTTTTTTATGGTGCTGGGGAATGAACTCAGGGCCATTCTACCTGCGAGCTATACCTCCAGCCCTATTTTATTTTTTATTTTGAAACAGGGTCTTGCTAAGTTGCTGAGAGACCTTGTTCAATTGCTGAGGCTGGCCTCAAACCTGCAATCCTCTTGTCTCAGCCTCTCAAGTACTGGGATTACAGGCCCGGCTAGATGGGCTTTTTGACTGTGTCCCTTTCCCCTCAAGTTCCTCGCCCCAAATAACTCCCATCAATCACAGAACCGGAAGAGCTAGAGGTGAGCCAGGACGGGTGGGGAGTTGTTCGAGATGATGGATGGAAGGGTGTGAAGCCACAGAACCAGTGGGGGGCGCTTCCGGGGCCCAGGGAGCCTGCTCTGTGTCTTGGAGGGTACCTCGACCTGCCTTAGCTGCACCAGGCAGGGGCAGTATCTTTAGTAGATGGCACCCAGGGCCTCGGGGTCCCTTTCAGAGTCAGAAACATATTTGGATCACCCTGGAAAATTGACGGTCAAAAGAGCAAGCTGCCAGGCTAGCAGAGGTCCTGGGCACAGGCTGGGGGTCGATCCTGGCTCTGTTGCTTGCTGGCTGTGTGACCTGGGACAAGTGGCCGCACCTCTCTGAGTCTTGATTTCCACATTGGGGAGATGGGGCACTGTGAAAAGCAGATGGCATAACTGGCATAAAGACTTCAGCATGCTGGGCATGGTGGTGTACTCCTATAATCCCAGTGACTCGGGAGGCTGAGGCAGGAGGATTGCAAGTTCGAGGCCAGCCTGGGCAACTCAGAGAGAACCTGTCTCAAATTAAAAAAAAAACAAGAAGGAGCCAGGCGTGGTGGCGCACGCTTGTAATCCCAGTACTTGGGAGACGGAGACCGGAGGATCCGGGTTCGTGGCCATCCTCAGCTACTTAGTGAGGCCCTCCGTGAGACCCGGTTTTAAAATAAAGTATAAAAAATAGGGCCGGGGGTATAGTGCGGAGGTAGAACGCCCCTGCGTTCAATCCCTGGTACCGCAAAAAAAAAAAAAAAAAAAAAAGGGCTGGAGATAGCTGGGTACGCTGGCATACACCTATAATCCCAGTCCTTGGGAGGCTGAGACAGGAGAATTGCAGGTTTGAGGCCAGCTTCAGCAACTTAGCCAGACCCTTAGCAACTTAGATAGACTCTTTTTCAAAATAAAAAAATAAGCTGGTCATGGTGGCACACGCTTGTAATCTCAGTACTTAGGAGGCTGAGATGGGAGGATTGCAAGTTTGCAGCCAGCCTCAGCTACTTTTTTTTTTTTTTTTGCGGTACTGGGGATTGAACCCAGGGGCATTCTGCCCTTCGAGCTACACCTCCAGCCCTATTTTTTGTTCTTTATTTTGAAACAGGTCTCACTAAGTTGCAGAGGCCTCACTAAGTAGCTGAGGCTGGCCGCAAACCCGGATCCTCCGGTTTCAGCCTCCCAATTACTGGGATTACAAGCGTGCGCCACCACGCCTGGCTTCAGCCTCAGGTACTTAGTGAGGCCTCTGCAACTTAGTGAGACCCTGTTTCAAAATAAAGAATAAAAAATAGGGCTGGGGGTGTAGCTTAGAGGTAGAATGCCCCTGGGTTCAATCCCTGCTACCGTAATAACATAAATACATAAATACATAAATACATAAATACATAAATACATAAATAAATAAATAAATAAAAGGACTGAGGGTGTAGCTCAGAGGTAGAGTGCTCCTGGGTTCAATCCCCAGTACCAAAAAAAAAAAGGGTGGGGGCTGGGGATGTAGCTCAGGGGTAGAGCACCACTGGGTTCAATCCCCACTATGAAGGGAGGGAGGGAGGGATGGAGGAAGGGAGGGAAGAGGGCCCGGCTAGAATGGGACTTTCGACTGTGTCCCTTTCCCCTCAAGTTCCTCGCCCCAAATAACGCCCATCAATCACAGAACCGGAAGAGCTAGAGGTGAGCCAGGTCAGGAAGGACCGACTTTAGCTCAGGCTCACCACAGAAGGATCTCCTTTAAGTGAGACTTCTAGGTAGAATCAGGGCAGCATCCTGGGGCCGGTGCTGTGTGACTCTGGGTAAGTAGCTTAATCTCTCTGAGTCTCAGTTCCCTCATTTAGTAAAGTGGGCTAAAACCACACGCCCTACTTATGAAGCAGAATTCCCACACTCTGCAGAGGGATCTCTAACTCACTGAGCGCCCTGCGAGGATGGGGGTGGCGGTTATCAGAACGCGGTCCAGATGGACGCTGGGCTGGGGACCTTGGCCTCCTTAGAACCCTCCCTCGGGGCAGAGAGCTGAGCAACCTGGATATCCTTCCACTTGCAGTGTTTTAAAGTGACCGCTCCTGAGTATGGAAGGTGCCAGAAGCTCTGGATTGACTGTCTTCTTCCTCATCACCGGCAGGGGCCACCTTCCTCCTGGGATGAGGGGACTGTCTCTAGGGTAAATATCACTTTTCATCTCAAATAAGTGCCACCCCCAGTGACAGGCTGGCCCAGAGGGTGGAGGGAGAGACGGAGCAGGGTTGAAGCCTGTTCCGGAAAGAAAAGGAGGGTGACCAAGCAGGAGAGACAGCGTGGGGACCACAGGCTCCCAGCCTCCTCACGGCCGCCAGCAGCTGTGGTGAGCCCCGGACGTGGGGCTCTGGGCTTGGCAGGCCTCGCTGTTGCCCAGGCCGACCCCACCCCATCAGAGCCCGGATGAGCGGTGTCAGGGCTGAGACCTCTCCAGGCAGCTGTGTGCCCCGAGCAGCCCGCCTCTCCCAGCCCCAGGTGACCTCAAAGAACAGTCTGTCTTTGGGCTCCCGATTTCTGACTTGGAACACTGATTCTTTTTGTGTGTGTGTGTGTGTGGTACTGGTGATTGAACCCAGGGGCATTCTACCTCTGAGCTACACTTCCAGCCCTGTTTTATTTTATTTTTTTAATTTGAAACAGGGTCTCACTAAATTGCAGAGGGTCTCACTAAATTGCAGAGGGCCTCACTAAGTTGCTGAGGCTGGCCGTGAACTTGCAATCCTCCTGTCTCAGCCTCCCAAGTACTGGGATTACAAGTGTGTGCCACCACACAGGGCTTTTGATTCTTAACAACGTCCTATTCCAGCCCCTATGAGGCTGTGTGGCGATGGGCTGGGGCATTCTGGGTTGTTAGGATGCTGGGGGCGGGGTGCTCCCAGTGGGGTAGCTGGAGGGAGACAGCATGGGGTAGGGGATTGTCCTGCAGTAACAGGGATGAGCACTCACAAGGGGAAAGGGTTGTGATGGCCCCACAACCTTTGGTCCTTCCTGTAGGTAAAAAGCAGGCTGATGTTCCTGGGCTGAGATCTCAGCTCTGTCTTAGCCCCCACACGGCTGTAAAAACATTCTCATTCCCCGTGCATGCAAATGCAGCCCTAGACGCAACAAGGAAACACTGGGTGACCCACCGTTTCATGGGGAGTCGCTCACTATTTCAGAAAGTCGCGTCACCAAGGCGACGCTGCAGGTGGCATTCGGGTTGCCCAAAAGACACACCTGTTCCCTCTGCGTCTGCCGCTTTCCTGTGTACGGCAGTTCTATGTTTAGGCGCAGACATCTGACCTTCCGCTGGGGTCAGGCCGGAGCTGATAAGTCCAGTTACAGGTTCCTCCCTTAGAAGTTATGTCTATGCTCTGTCTCCTTTATTTTGTAGTTGGGGCATTCGATTGATGGAAAAATACAAAGGGTGGGTCTATTATTTTATCCACGAATTAGCTTTTGATTAGTAAAGGGTGCATTTAAAAATATTTGTTAACATGGTGTGTGTGTGGGGGGGTTGAGTCTGACACAGGAATGAGCCCCAGACCCAGGGGAACAGGTACTTCAGTGAAGTGTCACTGATCCTTAGAACTGCACCCGTAGTGGCATCCCAAGACCCTGCATGGCCCTGGGTGACTGTCTCCCAAACCTCCCCTCCTCCAAAGTGCGTCTTTCTGCTGTTTTTTGTCACGTCCCCTCATCATGTGCAAAGCTGAGATGGGGGTGTGTGGTGGGAGGAGCCACCGTGGGAGGCAGGTGAGAGCCGGCTGCAGCCTCCCAAGCTGGAAAAATGGTCTGCAGGGGCAAGACCCACATCAGGCCCCACCTGGAATGTTCTTCTCCCAGAAAGCTGCCAGTTCCCTCTCTTCCTCAAAGTTTTCTTTTTTTTTTTTTTTTTGCGGTACCGGGGATTGAACCCAGGAGCGTTCTACCTCCGAGCTACATCCCCAGCCCTATTTTTTATACTTTATTTTGAAACCGGGTCTCACGAAGTTGCGGAGGGCCTCACTAAGTAGAGAGAGAGAGAGAGAGAGAGAGAGAGAGAGAGAGCTGAGGCTGGCCGCGAACCCGGATCCTCCGGTCTCTGCTTCCCAAAGTACTGGGATTACAAGCGTGTGCCACCACACCCGGCTTCCTCCAGGTTTTCAAATGTGGCCTTCCTAGTGAGACCAGTCCAGACCTCTATATTTAAAATGCCACCTTCCTCAACACCCTGCCCCCTGCTCCACTTTATTTCCTTAGCACGTATCACTAACATACTACATATTTTATATATTAATCTTATTATCTGTCTTCACTACACTGTAAGGTCCCCAAGATCAGTAAGGCTTGTTTATTTCATCCACTACTCTACCCCCAGATTCTAGAACAGTACCTGGCACAGGGCAGATCCTCACTGAACACCTGGGAGGTGAATGCAGTTAAGTCCCCCACTCCCCTGCCCCGGCTTCTGGAGATCTTCCTCCGAATGCTTTTGGGGCACTCAGGGTTCTTGGGAGGGGGTTAGGAAAACTTGGCTTGGATTTCTGGGTGGCCCAGGACCTGAGCTTCGTTCTAGGCATGCGCAGCCCGCTCAGGCAGCATGGGGGCTGGAGGCTCAGTACCCAAGCTATGCTGAGAGCGTGAGGCGCAGACAGAATTAATGTGTCTCACCTCCTGACCTGCTACCGCCCGACAGCCTGGCCCCGCTGCTGATTTCTTTGGGGGAGGGAGCTAACATGGATCACAGTATTGACGGCTTTCCTCCCCAAAGAACCAGAAAGTTCTTTGCCAAACACAGAGGGGCTGGTACCTGGTTCTTTAAGTTGTAGCCACATCTCCCACATGATCCCAGCAAGACCACGGCTTTTAGGAGTTGGGATGGGCTCTGTATTCTGACTCCCTTCCCCTCAAGGAGGGGGATCCCTTTCCCCCTGGCTCTTCCCTCCGCCTGGCACGAGCCACACGCCCGAGTGCACCGTGCACGGGTGCTTCTCACGTGCTGGGGGACCTCAGGAAAGACGCTCCCCCTGCCCCCAAGCCTCAGTCTTATCCCACGTGAACTGTGGGTCACACACACAGGACCTTAGGGGGACCTGGAGGGATACATGGGGTAAAGATGGGCAGACAGGACGCCCCATGCCATGATGGTGAATTAACTCTGGGTTTCGTGGCAAGAGCTACCCCTAGCAGTCGTGTGCATCCACCTCTTGCGATTGTAGTTTGAAGGGGAAGAGTGAGGGTGGTCAAGGGGACGTGTCTGAGATAGCTCAGGCAGCTTTTAGGCAGGTGTCTGAGATAGCTCAGGCCGCTTTGGGGCCGCAAGGCTGAGTTTCAGCGTATGTGAGCTCACTCACACATGAACACGCACAGACACACGCACACGCACACCTACGAAGCTTACCTGTCCACCTGGACGCCTGTGTCTTTTGTCTCCACCTTGGCAGGTCCCCCTCTGCTGACCCCTTTGCTTGCACTGGTGAGAAGACTCAGCACGGGTTCTATCTCTCTGAGCAGTTCATTTTGCTCCCCGCTGCCTTGGAAGCCGACCGTGGTACCTTTCTTGGCAGGGTCCTGGCCTGGGGGCCTGGGGCCCAGGCCGTTGGCATGGGCCAGCGAGCTGGCTCCCAGCTCACTGCCTCGGACATGCTGCGGTCCGTTCCCAGGACCCGAGGTCCCGTCCACCATCAGCGGCTGCTCTTTGCTGGCCGACGGCTGGTGGGACAGATCGACGGCTTTGGCGGAGGGCCCTAGGGGTTGTGTCACCCGGATAGTCTTGGGGGTCCCGTCCCCGGTGAAGGTGGTCTCCAGGTGTGTGGTGAAGCCCTCAGGGCCCCTCAAGATGAGGACCACGTGGGTCTCGGAGGCGATGCTCCTGAGCACCTCCAGGGCGCTGTCATAGCTCAAGTCCACCAGGGGCCGGCCGTTCACCGCCAGGATGATGTCCCCGGCCTGGATGAGGCCACTCTGCTCTGCCGCGCCCCCTCGAATCAGGTCAGAGATGATCACGGGCGGCTTGCTGACTCGCTCCTTCACCAGGAACCCCAGGCCCCCGACTTTGCGCTTGAAGAGTCGGACGGAAATGACATTGGGCTGGATTTGCTGGACGCTGAACATGTGATCCTCCATGGCGTCTGGCAGCCGAGGGTCCTGTCTGCAGACCTCAAAACGTATCAAGCCAAGGCGGTTTCACCAGGAAGGGCCAGGACTGGGCTCCGCTGAGAAGAGCCGGGGAGGCAGGGGCTGCGGAGGTTTCAGCCCGCTCTGTCTTTGACGTCAACTCAGCGTCACCTGCTCATTGCCAGTCAGCCGTTGGTGGCATGATTTCATGCGTCCGCCTCCTCCTTGTTCTCTACAGAAGCGATGGTCAACCAGGCAGACGTCAGGAGAAGCAATGGGACGTGTCCCTAAGCAACAGGTCAGGCGGAGCGGGAGGAGAGTGTCTGGGGACGCGTCTAGAAGCGATGTGTGATTGATGTGGACTATTCTCTGAGCATCTTGCTCACCCGCTTGTTAGATGCAGATGGGAGCCGGGGCTTCTAGAGCTGGAGAGAAGGAACGGGGAAGGGATGGAAAGAAGAAAAAAAGAGCGATTGAAGTGGACCACCCAATGCCACCCTCAGAACTAAGATGGAAACGCAGCTGACCGGCAAGCCTAGCCACAGATACTTGGAGTTTTGAAGCCGACCTAGAAACGAAATTCTTCTTCCTCAAAGGACACCTCCCCCAGTTAGCTGCCCGGTTTCATCTCCATGATCAGAGCCCTCAGTGACCAAAGGGTCTCCCTGGGGAAACCATGGACAGTCAGCACCAGAAAGCAAATGATAAAAATCACAAGACCCCTCTTATCTCACCACGGACCCTCCGGTCCAACATGTCACACGGTTTACGCTCTCTGTATTTTGCAGTCGTTTTCAATTCTAGCTCAGCAGCTCAACTGGAACAGGTTTTAGGGATCCCCATTCCAGCCATACCCCCGTTTCCCCGCAACCAACCCTCTGGAACAAGAATGACGCCGCCTTCCATGGACCCATGGGCGAGGGATGCTAACTGACCTTCACCACCATTTTTATAATTATTAGCTCATTTCGAGTTCAAAAATGAAGACTTGGCCACATTGGAGACTTTATGAACACCAACGAGACGGATCCATGCAAGACTTGGGAAGACATTTGTGCCCTGCGTGACCATGGGAAACCCTGATGGAGAAATACTAGGAAGATGGACTTTGTGCCCCTAGGGTTGGCACAAGCACATACAAGTTGCTCAATAAATATTTGTTGATCAAAGAAGAAGAAACCCCAAGACTAAGTAGAAAAGGTGGTTACTGAGCACTTGCATCTTTAACATACATTTTTTTTTTTGCCTTTGATCCTAATGATAAACCCTCAGGAGATGTGGAGAGTGGAGCTTGGGCAGGCTCAGGCCATCGTCCAAGGTCACACAGAGAGCGATGGCGGGGGGATTTGAAATCAAGGCAGTCTACTCTCAAGTAGAGCCTTGAAACTTAAAAGCTAGTTATTTTAAATTTATATTCTGTGCTTCTGTCAGCCCCCACTGTTGTCTCCACGATGCTGACAATTCCCAAGTTATTGATGCCCGGTACTCCAGGGTATGGGGCGTGCTGGTGCACTGAAGGCCAACAGGGGCCAAGCTGGAGAGGCCGTGGTTCAGGTGAGGTGCGGGTACCTGTGGCGTGGGCACAGGAGGTTGTGTCTGTGGGTACCTATGTCTGTGTGTCTGACACGTCTGGCTGGGGCAGGTGATCTGTGGGTGGAGGGTGGGGTGGGGGTGGGCAGGGGATATCAGAGAGCCCCTTTATCTCAGTCTCTACCGTCCTCTCAAGTTCCAGCTCCATCTCCGTCCCAGAGCCCTTTCGTGCTGACATCCTCACCACACTTTAGCACAAGGAGGGAGCCCCCATCTGCCGCGATCGACAAACTGATACTCATGCCCTTGCTTCCCTTTTAGCGACTTCCCGGGGCCACCCGAGGGCCGAGGCAGCCATCAGGCTCTGACTGCCTGTGAGAGCTGGAGGTGGGTGCAGAGACCCCCCTTCCACTCCCCGAGGAGGTGCCACTCCTGGGTCCCCTCCAGGGAGGGTGGTTAGCGCGTTTGCAGTTTGCATTACGTAACTCCACCAGCCCCTCTGTGTGGGTGAGGTAACGAGTACCCGGGCCCAGCCCGGACTGCGTTCTCCATCTGGCGTCCTCTGTGTGTGTTTCTCTGTGTATTCATGCATCGCCCTCATGCTGTGTCATTTCTCTGTTGTGCGTGGCCCGTGTGTGTGTCAACCAGCTGAGTGTCTCTCAGCATCTTGCCGCCGGGGTTCTGGAAGCCGCCCAGGACCACCGCGCCCCTCCCCACGGGGAGTTCGGCCGCGCCTCTCCTTGCTTGCTTCGCTGCCTGAGCCCTGTTTCTTCTAGGGACCAAACCCAGGCTGCTCGCTGCTGAGTGGGGGTAAGAGACAGCTGGCGCCTCCGGAGCCCTCGGGTGTCCACCTTTGGCTCTGGGCTCTATTCTCTGACGTTAAAGGTGACTTGAAGATAAGTTCTATGGGAGGCAGGGCCCCTAAGCTCACTTCTTCTAGACGCTGGCTTGGCCAGATCTCAGCGAAGGACAGAGACTGCACTTGGCAGGACAGGGAGAGAGAGAGAGAGAGAAGGAGAGAGCCGAGGCTGGCCGCGAACCCGGATCCTCCGGTCTCCGCCTCCCAAAGTACTGGGATTACAAGTGTGCGCCACCACACCCGGCCTTGCACTTGGCCTTTTTTTGGTGTACGTTGCTTAAGAAAAAAGAAAAGAGAAATGAAGCGACCCCCCCCCCAGCACGTTTAGAGCACGCTCGGCCCGTCTCCTCTTGCTCTGCCACCGTCTAGAAGCAGGTGCGTTTCTGGCTGGTGCTTGGGAAACTGGGGTGCTGTTTCCTTCTCAGAACTTGGCACCAGAAAGGAAGCTTGATTTCTGGAAGGGATGGGAACGATGGTGGGCTGGGGAGAATCAGGGATATTCACTCACTGTCTGCATGTGTGTGTACACGTGCATGTGCGCGCACACACACGCACACTCACACTCACACTTTGATCTACAGTTCTTATCATTGTCCTAATGATAATTCCATGACACCTTGTTTCTCTGCATTTTCTCCCAATAGAACATCCTCATCCACTATCATATTTCTTTTTTTTTTTTTGCGGTCCTGGGGATTGAACCCAGGGGCATTCTACCTCTGAGCTACACCCCCAGCCCTATTTTGTATTCTTTATTTGAAACAGGGTCTCACTAAGTTGCGGAGGGCCTCACTGAGTAGCTGAGGCTGGCCGAGAACCTGGATCTTCCTGTCTCAGCCTCCCAACCATTATCATATTTCATCTTTGTCCTGACCAGGGTCAGGTTTGGCTGTCCCCATTTTACTGATCAATTGATCAAGTTGCTATTGGGACACCCGCTTGTCCCTGTCTGTCAGCCTCCCCAGGCCACTCTCCTGCCACCAGGAAGCTTCCGAAGGTCCTTCTGGGCTCAGTCTGTCTGCTTCTGGGAGAGTGCTTTATTTGCTCTGACCTCAGTTTCCTTATCTGTAAAATGGGGCCATTAGGAGTAACCACCTCTCTGGATAACTGGGAGGATCGGATGAAATAGGGAGTGCAGGACTTAGCCATGTCAGAGTGAATCTCAGAAGTGTTTTCCTGGTATTGTTATATAAGATGTCACGATTTGGGCTCCTGGGTTTTTATTCAGAACACTTTCTGCTCCATCACGGTCCTGCCGGAGGGACTCTTTGGGCCCTTCCCTGGAAGCCACGCCGAGGAATGTCACCCTGGTCACAGTGGGCACCATCGTCCACAGGGTGACAGGAGCTGGAGGAACAGCCTGTCAACCCAGCCTCTGCCTTCGGAGCTGGGATTTTAAACAAATCCTGTGCGCATGCCTGCCGGAGTACACACCATGGAAACGATACTTGGACTCAAGCCTCATTTGAGTACTTTGTGGTTTGGTGTATTTACTTCATTTACCTTCCTGCAAGGAAATCAGCGGCTGACACCGGGCAGGACTGCCAGTGGGGAAGGAGAGGCCGGCGTCTGATGCCACCTCCGTGCGATGTGACCTTGGGCCTGGCGTTCGCCACCCTGGGCCTCGCTGTGTGCTGAGCATGCTGAGCCCTCTGCATAGGAGACTTACTTAACCCTTATGACCACAGTGGGAATTTAGTGCCGTTTTATCCCCACTTTTTTTTTTTTGTGGTACTGGGGTATGAACCCAGGGCATTCTACCTCCGAGCTACACCCCCGACCCTATTTTTTTTTCTTTTGTTTGTAGTACTGGGGATTGAACCCAGGGGCATTTTACCTCTGAACTACACCCCTGGCCCTATTTTTTATTCTTTATTTAGAAACAGGGTCTCACTAAGTTGCGGAGGGCCTCACTAAGTAGCTGAGGCTGGCCGCGAACCCGGATCCTCTGGTCTCAGCCTCCCAAGTACTGGGATGACAAGTGTGTGCCACCACGCCCAGCTTTATCCACACTTTAAAAGGAGGTGGATGAGGTTTAGAGATACCAGCTGAGGATGGAGGTAGCCCTGGGTCTAAGCGTGAGTTTTCCATCGTTGTCTATAATCCTAATGACAATCCCACAATGTTACGTCTCTGTCCTTCTCTAAAGCGCGCCCTCCTCCTGCGGTTACACTTTCCATCCTCATGCCGATCGGGGTCCCATTCAGTGGCTCCTGGTTTTTGTGCGTGTGTGTGTGTGTGTGTGTGTGTGTGTGTGTGTGTGTGTATGTGTGATACTGGGGACGGAACCCATGGGCATTCTATCTCTGGGCTGCACCCCGTGCCCTTTTTTTTACTTTGAAACAGGGTCTCACTACGTTGTTGAGGGCCTCACTAAGTTGCTGAAGCTGGTCGTGAACCTGCGATCCTCCTGTCTCAGTCTCCCAAGTACTGGGATTACAAGTGTGCGCCACCGTAACTGGCTCAGAAGATAATTCTTAAAGTTTTACTTTCTAAGAAAAAACACAGAAATGACAAGGAGGGCTTCCAAATGTCGGACCACCTGTTGAGGTTGAGCCCTAGGAATAAGCATGGTGAGAGAGGGAGCCACCTGCAACCAGGTGAGGAGCCGTCCTAGCAAGATGTCACCTGCACTAATTGTCTAGTATCCAACCCCCTGCCCTCCCAGCATCTGTTGAATTGGATCCATCCTTACAGTGAAAGTGTCATTAAGAAGAATGAGGACGGGCGTGGTGGCGCACGCTTGTAATCCCAGTACTTTGGGAGGCGGAGACCGGAGGATCCGGGTTCGCGGCCAGCCTCAGCTCTCTCTCTCTCTCTCTCTCTCTCTCCCCCTAGTGAGGCCCTCCGCAACTTCGTGAGACCTGGTTTCAAAATAAAGTATAAAAAAATAGGGCCGGGGGTGTAGCGCGGAGGTAGAACACCCCTGGGTTCAATCCCCGGTATCGCAAAAAAAAAAAAAAAAGAATGAGGTGGATCTCCATTTACAGATAAGACATGAGCTCCCACACCCTTAAGTGAAGATAAAAAAGAAAGAAAAAAGGTGAAATGGGTAAATTCTATACATGTCAATGCTGCAATTATTCTAGAAGAAATGGCTATGAAGGGTTGCATCTCATGGGGCATGTTAGAAGTCAGAGGAACTAGGGAGCCATGCTTGCTACCGAATACCTTTTTTTTCTGCTTGAACATCATGTAAATTGTGTTTTTAATCACATGTGCATCACCTTTTAAATGAACAATATTAAAGAAAACAAAACCCGGACTGCAAACTCCATGTCGTTTTCCATTTGCACACCCCCGGAATCTCTCATGGAGCGACAACCCTGTTTCCCATCTCCCTCCCATCTCATTTCAAAACAAACTCCAAGCCCTCCAAGTCTTCCAAAGTAAAACAAAACACCACCATCCCCCACACAAACAAAAGACTCAAAGTGTAAACCCAACTGTGCTCCTCTTAAAAACATACCCCAAACAACCAACTTCCTTACATCTCCTGAACGGCTAATTTGCAGTCTTTCCCCAGAGAGAGCACCGCCCAGGAATCAAACTGAAATGCTTTCTCCCACGCCACTAGGCAGAGCTGCAAACCTGCCAACCTCCTGCAATGAGGGGAGGAAGCTGGCATCCCGTGCCTTGGGGATCCCAAAGACAGGAGCATCCTGGCCCAGAAGTATCTCCCAGCCACGGGATTCCCCCGCCGCCATGGCCACTGTTGACCCAGAATGGCGTTGGTCTTCCCGGATCTAATGCCCACGTCTCAGGGCCAGGGGCAGGCTCAGCACAGAGGCAAGAGCACTAATGATTGTTGGACATTTGATAGTGCAGCCCTGCGTGGTGGTGCACGCCTGTAATCCCAGTACTTGGGAGGCTGACACAGGAGGATCACGGGGTTGAGGTCAGCCTCAGCAACTTAGTGAGACTCTCAGCAACCTAGCAAGGCCCTGTTTTAGAAGATTATTAAGAGTGCATTAAATGGAAGAACCTGAGTGAAGTGCATGGCACTGTTACCTCATATTTTTAGTCTCTTTAGATAACACAGCATTAAAAAACGAACCATTTCAGACCAGACATGAATGGAATCCTGGCCAAGAAGATGGCCTTGTTACTATAAGGAAACAGATTATCGGTGATCTTGAAAATATTTTTAAAGAATTAACAAAAAAAGACAGCACATATTTTCAATCCCCGGTAAATTTTACTCTCCTTGACTTTCTGTTTCTCTCTCCTCTTCTTTCCTCTTCCCCTTCCTGTCTGCCTTCCTTTTCTTTCCTTCATGGAATCCACTAACTCTTTTTATTTTTATTACTACTTTGTTTGTGGTGCTGGGGATGGAACCCAGAGGCATTCTACCTACGAGCTACACCCCCAGCCCTATTTTATTTTTTATTTGGAAACAGGGTCTTGCTAAGTTGCAGAGGGCCTCACTAAGTTGCTGAGGCTGGCTTTGAACCTCAGATGTTCCCTCCCAAGTACTGGGATTACAGGCATGAACCACAACACCCACCTCTTGTTTTTTATTTGGAAACAGGGTCTCTCTAAGTTGTTGAGGGACTCACTAAGTTGCTGAGTCTGGCCTCCATCCTGTGATCCTCCTGTCTCAGCCTCCCAAGTACTGGGATCATAGGCATGCACTACAATACTCACCTCTTGTTTTTTATTTGTAAACAGAGTCTCTCTAAGTTGCTGAGGGACTCACTAAGTTGCTGAGTCTAGCCTTGATCCTGCGATCCTCCGTCTCAGCCTCCCAAGTACTGGGATCATAGGCACATGTCACCATGCCCAGTTCATTCACTCTTACATAGCCTCCCCTATAGTCAATGTGGAGCTTAACACTGGAAGTGTAGGGTAGATAAGACAGACAGCACTGGCCTATGGGCTCATAACCAGTGGCAGAGGTGGGCTGCACAGAGGTGTCAGTAACAAGTGTAAGAAGGAGAAAAGTGGGAACGCAGGGTATTGATGGGAGCATGCACAGGAGGCCTAGCATAGTCTGGGTTGCGGTGGTCAGGGAGGGCTTCCTGGAGGAAGAGGCAAGGTCCAGAATTGGTTGGATGAAAGGTGGATGGTGGAAGCAAGAGGTGGAGGAATAGCAGCAGGTGAGAAGGCACTGCAGTGGGAGGGAGCAGGCATCCTGAGGCACTGGACGAAGTGCTTTGTGGTGGGAGAAGAAGCTAGTATCTTGACACAAAACTGCAGGGGCCGTCAGGGCTGGACCATGCAGTCCTCTTCAGCAGCAGCGAATGATTTTGGATTTTATTCCTTTTTTTGTGTGTGTGTGGTACTGGATATCAAACCCAGGGAATTCTATCTCTGAGCTATACCCAGCTCTCTCTGTGTGTGGGGGAGTATGGGGGATTGAACCCAGGGGCATTCTATCTCTGAGCTATACCCTCAGCCCTTATTATTTTTGTTTTGAAACAGGACCTCACTAGGTTGCTGAGAGTTTTGCTACGCTGCCGAGGCTGGCCTCAAACGTGCGATCCTCCTGCTTCAACCTCCTGAGTACTGGGATTACAGGTGTGCACCACCACACCTGGCCTGGACTTTATTCCTACAGCAAGGACAAGCCATGGAGGGTTTCGAGAAGAGACATATTGTGGTCTGATTTGATTTTATAAAGATCACTTTGGCTTCCGCTGGATGGAAAAGCGAGGTTGGCTACGGGTGTCAATGGGGGGGTCCCAATTAGGAGGCTGCTGTGGGCCGGAGATGAGTGATGACGGTGGCTGGGATTAGGGTGATGGAGGGGAGGAAGGGGGAAGTGGGTAGACCCTAGAGAGGTTTAGGAGGCTGAGGTAACTGGTTGGATGGAGGGGGTGAGGGAGAGGGACTTCCTGGCATCTCCCAGGAGAGGGGACTCTGGGTGGCAGGTGAAAGAAGGACTCGGAATGAATGGAAGTCATTTGCTGGACTTGTCCTTCCTGAGTGGCAATGCATGATTTAATTGAGTCAACATTTCCCAAGAGCATCACTTCCGCCATTCTGAGAATTCAGGAGGATCACAGAAAGGACACGCGGATCGGCTCATCCTCCCGCCTCGTCACCGCCTGGCTCTTTGATCCTGGGCAAGTCATTTAACAACTTGACTCTCAATTTTCTTTCGTGAAATTGAAAAGGTAATGAGAACTCATTCCCGAGGATTTTTGTGACGATTCAATAAGGCTGACACTATCAAGAGCACTTTGCACACTGTAAATGTCAACTGTAATGACAACGTGGAGTCTTTATTTTTAGAAGTATGCAGGAACACTAGCCTCCAAGCTGCAGCTCAGTGTGAGCCTGAGACTCAATGAACTTTCTACTCTCATGCCTGGCATCCTTCGCTGCTCCCTGGGGCAGGGAGCAATGGTTTAATGGTTTGGATTTATAATGTCCCTGGAGAACTCATGGAGAGTAGGCAGCCATGTTGGAGGTGGGGCTCAGTTGAAGAGGGGTTTCTGGGGAGTGTGGCCTTGGGGATTATATATGGTTCCTCCTCCCCATGCTCGCTCTCTTGCTTCTGACCTCTGTGATGTAAGAGCAGAGCCCTTGCTTTCTACCTCTCTTTGCTTCCCATTGCCATGTCCTGAGCTCCACAGACCCAGCCTGACATGGACTGAAACTTTGAAATCTCCAGAACTGTGAGCAAATAAATCTTCCTTCCTCTAAGTTGTGTGTGGTCAGGATTATTGGTCACAGTGGTTGAAAATGCTGACCAAGACAGACAGTTTTAAGGAAGCAGTGACAAGATCAGATCCTTTAACTTGGAAGTTCCCTGTAAATAAATCATATCATCTACCTAGCCCCTAATCAGTTACAAGTGGATTTCAGCAAAGGGAGAACATGTTAAATAGAAAACAGAAACTGCAATGATATGAGCAATGCCACGAATGTCACAGATATCAATGATAACAATAAATGTAATTGGGTCAAACTTGAGTAAAAGATCAAGACTCTCAGATGGGATAAAATACATTTGCCCTCAGCATACATGTGGGGACAAGAACCAAGGACAGGAGGGAGAATAGTTCTCTGAGACAGGCATGGGCCTGGTACACACCTACTGGTTGCTTGGCTCTAAGGCACCATAAATCTGCTTTCAAGGGTAGAATATAACAACAACAGAACTGACTCTCAGAAGATGTTATCACCTAGTAAGCGCACAATAAATATTTTCTGAATAAATGATGGGCTACTCACACAAACATCTTGTGTTGAATATTTAATACTTATGTTGAAATATATGAAATTAGGAGTTTTGCAAATGAAACCCACTGATTTCCCATGGTTCAAACCAATATCCTGAACATTTTTATACATAGGCTCCTTACTGAATGATCTAATTCCTGCAAAAATCTGTGAAGGACGTGCTATTATTATTCCCATTTTGTAGATTTTAAAGTAAAGACATGAGTGAAGTCGTGGAAAGTCATATAGCTAGTGTCGGTGGCAGGGATTCAAACTGAGGTTTTCTGAATTCAAAGCCTTTGCTTTCGTCACTTTCCAAGCACTGCTGTATATTTTCAATTCGACTGCCTGATTATATGTGGTGACCTGTAATTTTAGTAATTGGAAGTTGAAAGGGACTCTAGGCATTTTCTACTCCAAGAGATTTTCTATTCCATTCATAATATTGAGTCTGCAGAGCCCCTACAGGGCACCGGGAACCTGCAAAGCCTGAATCGTGTGCACAACTCTTGTGATTGTGTGCATACGTGCATTTGCATGGGGAAAGGGTCCATAGCATTAATATAATTTTCCAAGCACTCCACCTCCCAGTAAGTTATAAAGGTGGAAATCACTGGTTTAACCTTATAGTTTACATATGAGGAATTTGAAGCTGATAGTTGGGGATGGACTGGCCCGAGGTTCTTAGAAACAGGATCAGAGCTAGAATAAAACTCAGGAACCCCAAACTCAGGTTTCATGCTCATTTTCCTTGCCTCCCCATGAAGATAAGATGTGTGTGTGTGTGTGTGTGTGTGTGTGTGTGTGTGTAATTTTTTCCATTTTTTGGGACTGGGGATTGAACCCAGAGGCATTGTACCTCCAGGCCACACCTGCTTAGACCTTAGTGAAACCTTAGGAGGGTCTCACTAAGTTGCCAAGGGCCTTGCTAAGTTGCTGAGACTGGCCTCGAACCTGTGATCCTCCCATTTCAGTCTCCCAAGTACTGGGATTACAGGTGAGTGCCACCACATCCAGCTCAGAGTCCTATATTTGACAGCAATGTTAATCTCATAATGTGAGCTACACAATTCTGGGTGGATGCTCTTTCTACCTAGTTGTACTGTTTCTTGATTATTCCAAATAAGCCCAAGCAGTTGAGTACTGCCTCACCTCTCTTCCTGGTAAACCACTTCTAAATATTACCTGCCTCTTGAGGGTCAAGAACAGGGCATAAGAAGAAATCACTACAGATTCAGGGAGCGAGTGAAGCTAACAAATTCTAGCCACTTGTCAAGGTTAATATTTAAAAGATAAATTTCATAATTAGGATAAAGAGCCAGTTTTACTTTGTTAGTGGTGTAAGTGAACCATAAATGGTAACATAGGTTTTAAAAATAAGGATCTTGGTATTAGAGACCTCTCTTTACACGTCTTCACTCTGCTTTTATTAAGTAACTACTTTGTCCTCTCAAGTCCTGATCGTCCTAATGATCTGTTAGCTTGGATGCCCCCGGAGGACAGAGATCACTCTTGGGTTTACTGTTGTACCCAGTGCTCAGTACAGAGCTTCACACAGCATAGGCACTCGATATACCCAAGACTACAGGTATTGCATGAAGCAGCCCACACGGGAGGTGAGAGCGCATGGTGGGGACTGTGGAAAACCGGAGAGCTCTGTGTGCAGGGCAGGTCCAGCTGGTGGTTGCTCTGCAGGAAGGTGAGGTTGAAATCACTTCACTTCCTGTCAAGCAGCTGCAGAGGGTCATGATACGGTCATAACAGAGGAAGGGATGCTTGAGGTCTTACACACTTGGGTGACAAAACTGGGAGACAGGAAAAGAAGAGCCGACAGGATGGGTATATGTGTGGGCGTGCGCGCGTGTGCATGTGTGTGTGTGTGTACGTGTGGTACTGGGGATTGAACCCAGGGCCATTTCACCTCTGAGCTACACCCCCAGCCCTATTTTATTCTTTAATTTGAAACAGGGTCTCACTAAATAGTGGACAGCCTTACTATAAGTAGCTGAGGTTGGCAGCAAACCTGGGATCCTCCTGTCTCAGCTTCCCAAGTACTAGGATTACAGATGTGTGCTACTGTGCCCAGCTCCTTTTCTTAATTTCTGTTGTTGATGTTTTTTGAAGCAGGGTCTCACTAGTTTGCTGAGAGTCTTACTAATTTGTTGAAGCTGATCTTGAACCTGTGATCCTCCTGTCCCAGCCTCCCAAGTACTGGGATGACAGGTGTGCACCACAATGCTCAGCTCAGGATGGGTCTTAATGAAGTTTGTAAGGCCACCTGTGATGGATGTGGTCTAGTGCCTTGCTACCTCAAGTATGGTCCATGGACCGGCATCACCGCGTATCACCTGGGTGCGTGTAAGAAATGCAGAGCCTCGAGCCCTCCCGGGCCTATGCGTGAGACTCTGCACTCTAGGACGTCCCCAGGTGACTCATGTGCGCACGATACTTTGAGAAACACGGCTCCGTTCTGCCTCTGCAAGCCTGTCATGCTTTTGTGCAAGCCCATGATGGGTCAAGCAGAATCCTTCGATCTGGTGAGCGCGATAATATTAGGTGAAACTGTACAAAATTGCTGGTCACTTCGTGACCTACAAAAACGGCAATTTCAAATGAAGGTTCAATTCCAACTCAATCTATATCCTGTTCTGCACAAAAGTGTTTCAGATCTAGGGTATGATGTGTTTCCAGAAGTTTCTGGTCAGAATCTATAAATAGCAGCTCGCAGGCATATAGGTGGATTTCTTTTGGTTAACACTGTTAATTTTTTTTTTTTTCAGCCGGGCATGGTGGTACACGCCTGTAATCCCAGTACTTGGGAGTCTGAGACAGGAGGATAGCAGGTTCTCAACCAGACTCAGCTACTTAGTGAGGCCCTCTGCAACTTAGTGAGACCCTGTTTCAAAATAAAGAATAAAAAATAGGGCTGGGGGTGTAGGTCGGAGGTAGAATGCCCCTGGGTTCCATCCCCAGTACCACACAAAAATTTTTTTTTCAAATTGGTTCCCACCATATAAAAACTGGAGGTTTCATGTAAGACATAAATTTCTGGCTTTCTGGGAACAGTGGCCACGGGCCACGCTGGGCCTGTGTTCCTGAATGTCAGCAAACAGCTGGAGTGGGGTAGGCGCTCCCCTCAGATGGGCCGTGAGCTCAGGCACCCTGTAGCTGCCCCCCCTCCATCTCTTCTTGCTAGGACCCTGGAGGTATTTATTTGACGATGGGACCCACTAGGGAGAGAGTTTTAAAGCAAGGTGACCTTCCAGAGCTACTCCACAAAGGGACAGTGATGGCAGTCCTGTTACGGGGTTTAGTGGGGTCTCCCAGAGTTCTCAGCATCGCTCCAGCTTGCGCCTGCGCTGAGGCTCGGTGGCCCTCCTTTCCCCCGGGCGGAATCCACTGAGATCATTCTGAGCAGCCTTCTTTGTGGGACTCACCCTCAACTCCCCTCGGCTGTCTCTCCTCGGTCTATGCACCCTAACCCTCCCTGCAAGAGCTCCCGCTCTCAAAATGGGGCTTTCTCTTTGGATGTCGAACCAGTCCTGGCCTGCTCGGCAGAAGAGCAGAATCCAACCTCCCTCCTCCATTCAGAGGAAGCACACAGCCCCAGGTCCCACGCTCCCTCCTTCCCTTCCACCTTCCCTGCCCCTCCCTCCCTCCCTCCTGTCTGTCCTAGGTATTGAACCCAGGGACGTTCTACCTCTGAACTACACTCCCAGACCTTTTAAACACTTTTTCTTTAGAAACAGGGTCTTGTTAAGTTGCTGAGGGTCTCACTAAGTTGCTGAGGCCGTCCTCATACCAGAGATCCTCCTATCTCAGCCTCCCAAGTATTGGATTACAGGCATGTGCCACCACCCCTGGTTGAAAAGTTTTTTTTTTTTGTGTGTGTGTGTGGTACTGGGGATTGAACCCAGAGGCATTCTACATCTGAGCTACAACCTCAGCCCTTTTTATTTTTAGTTTTTTGGAACAGGGTCTCACTAGGTTGCTGAGTCTCACTCTATGTTGCTGAGGCTGTCCTCAAACCTGAGATCCTCCTGTCTCAGCCTCCTAAGTACTGGGATTACAGGCGTGCACCACCACCCCTGGCTGAAAATGTTTTTTTGTTTTTGTGGTACTGGGGGTTGAACCCAGAGGCATTCTACACCTGAGCTACACCCCCAGCCCTTTTTATTTTTAGTTTTATGAAACAGGGTCTCACTAGGTTGCTGAGAGTCTCACTATTTTGCTGAGGCTATCCTCAAACCTGAGATCCTCCTGTCTCCAGCCTCCCAAGTTCTGGGATTACAGGTGTGAGCCACCATGCTCAGCCCATACATTTTTCTTAGTGACCCCACCTTGGGGTGACTGACCTGGCTCAGTCTTTTTTTTTTTTTTTTGCGGTACCGGGGATTAAACCCAGAGGAGTTCTACCTCTGTGCTACACCCCCGGCCCTATCTTTTTATACTTTTACTTTGAAACCGGGTCTCACAAAGTTGCGGAGGGCCTCACTAGGTAGAGAGAGAGAGAGAGAGAGAGAGAGAGACAGGGGGTGAGAGAGAGAGAGAGAGAGAGAGAGCTGAGGCTGGCCACGAACCCAGATCCTCCGGTCTCCGCCTCCCAAAGTACTGGGATTACAAGCATGCGCCACCACGCCCGGCCTGACTCGGTCTTTATCTCCTCTTATATTGTGTACCTGCTGAGCCTTTGAGAGACATCCACCCGCCTCGGCCCTGAGTGACACCCTCCCACTCCATTCAGGCTCACTCATTGGAGCTCTGCAATGTTCCCCCAAAATAAAATCACAGGACAAAGAGAAGGATGACCCCTTAACAGTGTCTGAGCCAGCATCACCGAGCGGGGACGGAAGGCTGGTGGCAGAATGTCATGGTTAGGATCATAGACACTGCGTTCACATCCTGACTCTGCCAGGTGCCAGCGGTGCGGCCCTGGACGAGGCCCTGTGCACCTCTGTGCCTCTGTTTCCTCATCTGGAAGATGGAGAATAACAACAGCGTTGAGTGCTACTGCTAGATCCGGAGGGTGACGGGAGCTACGGCCCCTTTCCCACGCCGGCCAATCCCTTCCCTGTCTTTGCACCATACCTGTGTCTCACCCATGCAATTACTCAGCTAATATTTCTCCTTAAATCAAATCACTTTTTACATTAAGTACTTACTACAGCCTCCCCCTACAGAATAATACGCACACAAGCACGTACAAAGGTGCTGGCTACATTTTTTCTATTACCTACCCAAACAAACATTTAATGAGTCAATTTAAAAAAAATGGGTACAACTTTTCTCTCATCCATAAGGACACTCTGAACAAACTCAAACTGAGTGGCATCGTACAAATGAACAGGCTGATGATCTTCAGGAATGTCAGCCCAGCAGAGACAAGAGAAGTCTGACGGACTGTCACAGGCCAGAGGGATGGAGGAGAAATAACTGCCAAGTACAGTGTGGGCTCCCGGAGAGGATGCTGCAACGCAGAAAGGACGTTTGTGGAAAAGTTGTGCCGTTCAACAGGGTGTGTAGTTGAGTTAATATTATGTCACCATCGACTTCCTGTTCTTGACCATTGTGCTGGGGTTATGTATGTTGTTAACATCCGGGGAAGCTGCGTCAGGGTTCAAAGAAACTCCATGTACTATCTTGCAACTTTTCCATAAGTCTAAAATTACTTCCAAATAAAAGATTTCCTTCCTTCCTTTGTTCCTTCATTCTTTCTTTCTTTCCTTCCTTCCTTTCTTTTTTCCCTCCCTCCCTCCCCTCCTCTTCCTCCTCCTCTTCCTCTTCCTCCTCCTTCTTCCTCTCTCTCTCTCTCTTTTTTTTTTGGTGGTACCCAGGGGCATTCTACCTGCAAGCTATGACCCCAGACCAATTTTATTTTTTATTTGGAAACAGGGTCTCACTAAGCTGCTGAGGCTGGCCTCAAACCTGTGATCCTCCTGTCTCAGCCTCCCAAGTACTGGGATTACAGAAGTGCACCACCACACCAGGCCCAAATAAAAGATTTTCACAAATGGGCATTGGTTAAGTCGTCTTTCCCTCCCCTTCATCCCTGACCGCCTCATCTGCGTTCTCTCTCTCTGGACTTGCTGTTCAGGGTATTTCCGTGAGTAGAATCCTGCGATGGCTGGCCTTTTGTGTCTGGCTTCTTCCCCTCCACAGGATGCCTTCAAGGTCCACCTGCACTGAGCATATGCCAGTGCTTCATTCTTTTTTTTTTTTAATTAAAAATTTTTTTTCTTATTTGGAAACGGTCTCGCTAAGTTGCTGAGAGTCTCACTAAGTTGCTGAGGCTGGCTTCAAACCTATGATCCTCCTGTCTCAGCCTCCCACATACTAGGATTTCAGGCCTGCACTGCCACAGCCCGCCCTGCTTCATTCATTTTCATGGTGGAATCATAATCTGTTGTATACAGAGACCACATCCATCCTCTAATGGACATCTGGGTCATTTCTGCCTTTTGGCAATTGCGAGCGGTGCTGCTGTGAACATCTGTGCACAAGTTTTTGTTTAGACACCTGTTTGCAATTCGCAGTGGGTTTGGAGTCTCCTCTTGGGGATGAAAGTGTTTTGGAAGTAGACTGTACAACACTGTGAATGCACTGTCACTTAAGATGGTTAATTTTATATTATATGACTTCTTTGTGGTACCGGGGATTGAACTCAGGAGTGTTCTACCTCTGAGCTATACCCTCAGCCCTATTTTATTTTTTGTTTGGAAATAGGGTCTTGCTAAGTTGCTGAGGCTGGCCTCAAACCTGCGATCCTCCTATCTCAGCTTCCCAAGTACTGGGACTACAGTTGTGCACCATCCCATCTGGCATTATTACATGAATATTACCTCCATAAAATAAATCAATGAACAATGGGCACCACCAGCGCCGTGTCCACCATGTTTTAGAAACCTGTGCTTTTGCAGGCGCAGTGTCTGGCCAGGGTTAGCGCGTGAAGAACGCTGGCGGAGGTTGTCATCACTGCCAGAGACACGCACGTGCCGGCTCCTGCTCCGGGGTGCCTTCTACAGCATCTTCCACGCTGCTCCCCCCGCCCGGAAGCGTCTCCAAGTGTAATCTACAACCCTCTGTGAAGGCCAGAAAGGAAACCTCAGGGCTCTGGGACGCACCACAGCATGCCTTGCCAGGAAATCCGAGCATCTTCCTGCTTTGGTAAGACTCGCACAGCTCGCCACCTCCATGGGATGCGGGGCTCGGGACCACACGGAGTGCACATCTACAGATGGTCGCCGGTTACTTGCTGACCACACACAGAAGCAATTTCAACAGATTACTACTATTCTTATTATTAATTTTTATGTGTGTGTATGTGTGGTACTAGGGATTGAGCCTAGGGGCATTCTGCCTCTGAGCTACATCCCCAGCCCTTTATTTTTTATTTTGAAAAAGGGCCTCACCGAGTTGTGGAGGTTGGCTGCGAACCTGCAATCCCCCGTCTCAACTCCCAAGTACTGGGATTACAAGTGTGCGTCACTACACCCGGCTCAACAGATGACTTGACAAGCTTTGCCCCCTCAAGAAGCAGGCTCTTTATTTCCCTGGGGCTCCACCCTGGAATTTTTCGGCTGGCTTGCACTGACATGGCACATTTGATTTCGTCATGCCCGCTCCCATTTCCTCAAAGTCCCTTGGTATATATTTTGGCATTTGAAGTGAAAGCAAATGCCTAATTTGTTTTGAGGATTTCCTGCAGAAAACTGGAGACACTTCAGCACATCCCTGACTGGGGAGCATCTCTCTCCCTCTTTCCTTCCTTCCTTCCTCCCTCCTTCCCTTCTCTCTCTCTTTCCCTTTCTTCCTTCCTCCCTCCCTCCATCCCAGGGATATTCTACCTCCCATCTACACCCTAGCTCTTTTAATTTTTTATTTTGAAACATGGTCTCCCTAAGTTGCTGAGGGTCTCACTAAGTTGCTGAGTCTGGCCTTGAACCTGTGATCCTCCTGTCTCAGCCTCCCAAGTACTGAGATTACAGGCATGTGCCACCACACCCGGCCTTCTGTTTCTTGTTTGGACCCTGACTGACAAATCTTCCCTTCCACTGCCCCTTGGGTCAAGAGATAAGGAAAATGAGAAGCAATTCTGGTGGTTAAGGGCATGGTGTGTTTAAGCCAAATCACCCCCATCTTGACCGATGAACTCGTGGAGCCTTGAACGTGAACCAGGCATTTGGTGGCTCTGATAACGCAGGGAAGTGGAGCCGTGCGTGATTACAGGAGAGGAAACCCAGGCATGGGACGACTGTCCAAGGTCCAGGCGACTGGATGGCAGCGGCTGAATGTGAAGTCAGCTCGGGCGGGCTCCTACATCCCGCCTCCTTTCCATCACCGCACACCAGACATCTCAAGCGTCCAGGAGGCTGTGTCGTGGCACTGCACGCTCTCCGGGCCTGGGAGAAACTCTCACACTGAGGAGGTCGGAGTGTCAGAGCTGCTGCCCTGAGCAACCTGCGGGAGGCATCCAGGCACGCCCAGGCTGTCATACCAGCCGCAGCCGGGAAAGGGTGATGTGGAAGCTATTCCAGGGACCAACCTCGAGCTCCTTTCTGGATTCCTCAAGAGGCCCTGGGCCTGTGCTGCTGCTGACACAGGGAACGATCGTCCGCTCAGTGCTCAGTGCCCCTGATGTCATGAGCCCTGGGAAAGAGGGCCGGATCGGGATGCTAAACAGCCGTAAACGACATTGTCACCAGTCCTCATAAAGCACAGTGACTCACAGCCCTAATTAAAACGCTCAGAGGCAAATGCACGGAAAGGCTGCCGGGGAAAACAGTGACATTCTGCTCAACTGCAGGGCTATTTCTTCCAGGAAAAGAAAGAGAAGGGAAGGAGAGGGGAGCACGTTATGCACATGAGTGTGTATGTGTGCACGCATGTGCAAATCTATGTGCCGGGAGGGGGATGCAGATGGGGAGGCTGAATATCATTCTTGCAAGAAACTTGGAAAAATTAAACCCAGAGGAAAGTCTAACCAAAACTATTCCTGCCTCCTGACTTTTTATTTAAATAATATTTCAATACAGAAAATTCAAAACAAAAGTATAACAACACCCTTAAACTTTCAAGTGGATTCAACAACTATTACCATTTGTGTATTTGCCTATCTCTAAGCATTTATCTATCTATCCATTCATCTGTCATCTATTTATATATTCATCTGTCATCTATCTGTCTGTCCATCTGTCTACCTGTCTGTCTTTACAGTAAACCGTTTAAAAATAAGTCACAGACATCACGATGCTTCAGCCCTAAATTCTTAAGCATACATAAAGAATCTTAGGAATAAAATCGTATTCCTTAGATCTTAGGAATAAAGACCAGCCCTCACAATACTATTATCATAAAACCACAATACTATTATCATACCTAAGAAATACTATTATCATATCTAAGAAAATTAACTATACTTACATTGATAACATATCACAACACTATTATCAAATCTAAGAAAATTAACTATACTTACAAAACTTCACCCCTTACTCAGTGAAGGCTGTTTTTTTTTTAAATGACAACTTAAGTGTCAATCTAATTGCTACTACTTGAGAGAGAAAAGCAGACCATCTGCCTCCCGGCACTGGGAGTCAGCGGTTCTTGAGCAGGAAGATTTTGGCTTCATGGGGCTGGCTCCTGTCATCGGGTCTGTGAGATGAAGCACACAATGCTCAGCCACTGGTTTTGAATCAGACAAGAAATCCAGTCTGACTACATTAGTGTGTGTGTACGTGTGTGTGCATGTGTGTGCGTGTGTGTGCGTGCATGCATGTGTGCGTGCGTGTGTGTGTGTGCGGTACTGGGGCTTGAACCCAGGGGCCTTCTATCTCTGAGCTATATCTCCAACCCTATTTTTAATTTTTTTGAAACAGGGTCTTGCTAAGTTAAGGAGGGCCTCACTACATGGCTGAGGCTGGTCTTGAACCTGCAATCCTTCTGTTTCAGCCTCTCAAGTACTGGGACATCAATTTGTGTTTTAGAAACTAAGTCTCTAGATCTCATCCAATGTCATCACCCACTTTAGCCGAACAATGTGGCTCCCGGTGATGGCTTGCTGTTTCTGAAATCCAAATGTACCCTCAGAAGTCTGTGAGAGGCGTTCTCATAGGGAGGTTCAGAAAGAAATATACTTTCTGAAGGCAAGTCTGGAGGAAGGTGCCCCCCAAAATCCTGGGCATTGAAGGCAGCCATAAAGGAAACATTTATCTACAGGTAGGACATTTGCATGTTGGTTAAAAAGATAATTGAAAACAATAAAAATGTCCAGCCAAGAAACCCATCTGATCCCATTAATTTATACCATGCCTCATAGGAAGTAAAAGGATTTTATCTCAGTGACTATATAACATTAGAGGAGAAATGATAGCCGAAGGTATTTCCAGCTAACACTTATCTTAATAAACAGGCACATCGATGCTATTGACTCTGTTCATTACCCGAATACTGGCACACGCACATAATTGGCCTTCGTTTCCCTTGTTGAATATTTCAGAGTTGTGTTACTGCTTCAAAAATCCGAGGGAAAAATAGGCCCCAAATATGTCAGATGCTCTTGAGTACTATGCCGATTGATCCCTGCAGGTTACATTTCTAGGCTTAAAATTTCTGGAATGAAACACCGGCCAATGTGATGTAAAAAAGTCACACTTCACGTGGCTGTTTAGTGGCTAGGGTGGACTCCACGGACTTGCCTTGCTGTCCTCTAGTTATTGGCAAGTGGACACCTATTTTGACACCGTGAGCTGCTTGCAGCTACTGAAGGTGTCCTCCCCCTTCTTTATGTCACAGCCTTTCTCACAGGGTCTGGTCTGGAGCTGGGAGCTCAGGGCTTATTCCTTATATGAAGAAGCGGTGGACCTGACTCTTATTTATGAAGATAAATCAAGATCCTTTAGCTGAGAAATGATGGCTGCTCACTGACATTATTTGGAGTTGAGCAAGCTTTTTGAATTCAAAGATCCCCTCTTCATTTCTAACTGGAAATGGGTTCCAGGAAGGCCCACCTTTTTTAATCCCACAGTAGCAATTCAGCTGTCTGGCTTGGAATAAAGAGGAGATTCTTGAGTGTTACTTAATGCTGGGCAAAGTTACTGGTGGAAGCTGAGATGCCTTTAGGGCACATCCGAAAACCTGTAGAATTTCTTGTAGGCATTTTTAGTCTAAAACTCCTGAAACATTGTGGGTGGCCAAAAAAAGCAGGACCATTAGCTCCTGAAAACCCCACTTGAGACGAGGCGATACTGTCATAGTAAGGAACAGAACATGCAAATCAGAGGTGGGAAGGAAATTGCCCAGGCTGGAAATGGGAACTCTGCCTTGCAAAGGGCCTCTGCTTTCCCTCTGAACAGGCCCACCTTCCTTTAGAATGCAACTGATGGATGATAAATTGATCAAGTGTTTGTCTTAAGGAGGAGTAGAATGTTAAAACCGAAAAGAATTTTGAGGGTTGTTAGTTCAGGGTTGTACCTAAGACGCCTCCAAGGACCTGGCAAGTGACATAAACAATTGTCGATGCTGCAGAGGTGACCTTCCAGCAAGAGCCAAAAAGCCAAACCATAACAAAACGAAAACCCGACAAAAAGAACACTACCATCACCAGAAAAAATGCAAACCAACAAGCCCCTCAAACTCTGCGCCAGCCCAACAAGGCGCATCTGCAGGCCTCCGCATGGACATGCCCCTGAATCCCAGCTCCTCCATTTCACAGATGAGCAGGCCGAGGCCAGGCTGACTGGCCAACTAAAGGGCTTTCTCTTTTCTTTGCATTTCTTTGTTCTGATCACCGAGAGGGGCCTGGTGCTGTCCCCTTTCCAAAGTCACATGTACGGTCCCACGGAACCCACCTAACATGCCTGTGCAATAATTACAGCCTCCATTGCATGGATGACATGCTGGGGGTCACTTAGGTTAACACTCACCCCCAGTCACTGAATCCGGGGATGCCCGAGCCTGGCCTCCGATGTGTCCCAGGATGACGTCTTTTTTGAATTCTAACTGTGATGATCTGCGGTTCAAGCTGGCTGCCGCTGGCTCCGTGTGGCACCGAGAAGGACTCTGATGCTGCCTCCTCTGAGAACACCCCTGCATCCCTCAGCCACCCATCCCAGGGGCAGCAGCGCCTCACCTCTACTTCTCACAGAACCTCCGCGCCTGGCACAGTGCTCCTTTGGTCCCCCGCCCGATCAGGCTGCAGGTTCATCAGCGCTCACACCTCTTGAATCTGGGCACCTGCCCTTGGGGCTCGGCCCTGGACTTGCCACTGACCACTCGTCATGTCATATTTGACAAACGTGCTGATGTCTGCCGCAGAGCCACCCATAATAACTGCTTTCATCCTCGGCTTATCGTCACTAAATATGATTATGCCAAGAGCCATGCCCGCTGCACCCTGTGACGATGCTCATGCTGGGGGCTTGGGGGCATTTTCTGTGGCTACATCATTTGCATTGAATGGATTCAAGAGGGCTCAGTTGCCCAACATTGGAGGGTGCTGCTCACAAGGCCTGTCCCTCGGAACGGGTATGTGAGCACACACACAGCCGCAGGGCTTACAAAGCTTAGGCGGGGGGCTGAGCTGCCTGCCGAAGTGAGCTCAAATCAAGGGCCTTGGTGAAGTGAATGGTAGCTAATTGGGTTTTATTAGCTGCGATGATTACTTGATTTCTGAAGTTATACCTGATAGGTCACTTTTAAAAGGAGTTTTCTCTCTGAAAGGATTAATCCACGCAGCTAATACCCAACATTAGATGGGAATTCAGGGCTGATGTCCAGCAAGGTCAAGGTGGGGAGAATCATGCTCAGTCTCTCCTGGACAGTTTGCTGATTCAGAATGACCATCAGAAGAGATGGAATTAGATTTCCTTTAAAGCCAGGTGTGGTGGCGCACACCTGTAATCCCAGTACTTGAGAAGCTGAGACGGGAGGATCACAGGTTGGAGACCAGCCTTGGCAACTTAGTAAGACTCTCAGCAACCTAGTGAGATCTTGTTTCAAAACAAAAAATAAAAAGGGTGCTTGTAATCCCAGTACTTGGGAGGCGGAAACTGGAGGATCTGGGTTCGCGGCTACTTAGTGAGGGTTTGCTACTTAGTGAGGCCCACTGCAACTTCGTGAGACCTGGTTTCAAAATAAAGGATAAAAAATAGTGCCGGGGGTGTAGCTTGGAGGTAGAACGCCCCTGGGTTCAATCCCCAGTACCGCAAAAAAAAAAAGGGCTGTGTGTGTGGGGTGTAGCTCAGAGGTAGAATGCCCCTGGGTTCAATCCCCAGTGCCACAAAATAAATAAATGAATAAATAAATACATTCATTAAATTTCATTTAAGTTCCAAATTGCTGGGGCTTCTCTCTTCTGAAATAAACATGAAGTTATCATCAGTGAGCACTGGGCAAAGAGTCAAGACACTGAGCATCTATCCCTGAGATGTGCCATGTGACTTTCATCAAGTGGCATGCCTTTTCTGGGCCTCAGTTTCCCCACTCATACAATGAGGGTGATGGACAAGAACTAAGGGCACTAGAATTACCTGGAGAAGTCTTGTTAAAAAATACTTCGAGTTTCTTCCTGGGGATGCCAGCTGCGCAGACTGAGGGTGGGGTCTGGCATCTGTTTTCAACCAGTGCCATGGGGCATTCTGATGCTGATGGTCACTGGGCTGACATTTGGAACTCACTAGATAAGATGACTAATATATGCTGTCATATATTAGAACAACAGAAACACATGACGCCACACTGATCTGCGATGGAAAGCGTGCCCCTTTGTGCAAACAGCCCCAAAGAAATGAAAATTGGTCCCGAAATGCCAAATTCAGCTCCTGTGCATCCCAGCTTCTAATAGGAAAGCAACCCCATTTTGATGAGCACAGATATGCTGCCTGTGGCTCCTAACCGCATTGCAAGACTCCCCAAGCCCGGGGCAGACCCACAGAACCCGAGTGACTGGCAATACACTGAGTCTTGTCATAAGACACCCCAAAACATTGACCTAAGGAAGTAACATGACCAAATTTGTTACTGCTCACAATATCCAGGTGAACTGACCTCCAAGTCCTTCAGTGTCCTGGGAAACCGGCCCCCCTACCAGTGGGGAAGTTTTGGGAAGCTGTCCGTTGGTACCTTGGACAGCGCCTGGCAGTTTTGGCAGAGACCCTCTGGACCTTCCCACACCACCACACCACTTCCCGCCTCTCAGTCTTCCCCAAGAATGACAGAACCTTCTGCGGCTGGCCCTGGCCATTCAAATGAACAAGAGGCAGGAGGAGCAGAGGGCAGGCTGGTCTGGAGGCCCCAAGAGGCCCCACAGGAGAATTCTCTTTGGGCTTCTTTTCTTTCTTACAACCACCAGTCTTGGCATAAAGCTATGATTTCCAGAGCCCCTTTTACAGGCATTATCACAAAATCTCCAAAACAACCTCTTGTGGGAGTTATTGCTCTCATTTTGTGCCCAAAGGAATCCACTGGAAGCCATACAGTCATGGAGCAAATTAAACTTGGCCTCGGACAGAGGTAGGTCTTCAACAGGTCTCTCTGCTGTGCTGCTTGCTCTACCCTCACATGGTCTGGGACTTTGGGGGGAAATCACAATTTTTGGAGCTGCAGCTGTGCCCCGATGATTGGGGTAGCCGCTGGCTGAGCGGGGTGTGTGCTAGAGCAGGGGGACACGTCAGGCTGCTCATGCATGCAAAACACTCCAGACTAGGAAGCCGAAAGCCAGGGTTGAGGTCTCTGGTGGTGCCACTTACCAGAGGGGACTACGGGCATGCAGCTTGGTTTGCCCTGCCTATGTTTTCACATCTGCAAAATGGGATTCGGTCGCTACGCTGGAGTCCTGGGGGAGACGTTGAGCGATGCCAGAGATATCTTGTGTGTGGTAGCACTTTGGAGCCTAAACATTGCTGTGCGCCCCTCTCCGGGCTTCTGGAATCTGGGTTGGTAGAAGGGTTGGGTCAGTGGTGGTGGTGGTGGTGGTGGTGTGTGTGTGTGTGTGTGTGTGATGCTTTCTTCCTGGACCTGCCAAGCCTTCTCAGACCTATCAGCAAAAATGCCTAAGGGCAGAGAATGAGCCTGACCTATCCACACGAAGCACCAACGTTAGAAAACAAAAAACCCACCAAAAACAACAACAACAAAAATCCAATGGGGGGGGGATGAATTCTCCAGCGAGCTGTATCAATGTTTTCTCAAACCCTGCTGTCTGCTGTCCTTTGCCCTGATCCCAATGAGAGAAACACTGAAAATAAAGGGAAGTTTTCCCTCATTCCTCCAGGGGAGCGGAGGGGAGGGGGGCTGCCCCTTTCCCCTGTCTCCCAAGGTCCCGCGCCATACGAGGCCAGATGAGGCGCCCTCGGCAGGCCTGCCTGCACCGCGTCAGTGCCAGGGGCGCCATGGGGGACACCCCCTTCCTGGTGCTGCAGGGTTTTGGGTTGGGCAGCGGGAGTAGAGGGGGGTCGCATTGGCGGGAAAGAGCCTGATGCGTCTTCCCCGAGGACAGCTACTAGGGTCCAGATGGAGGTGGGCGCGGCCTTTCTCATCCTCACAGGCGGACCCTCAGTTCCTGTCCACGGAAACCAAGACACGGAGTCTTCTGGGCAGGTCCCTGGGCGTTACAATAATAACACAGCAGTAATATTTCCTGCGTATGAAGCATTTGCCCTGGACTTCATATTCACGTTTGTGATTTTTAAGGTCCTCACAACAGCCCCCCCCCGAAAGGCATTATCACCCCATTTTACATATGAGAAAATAGAGGCTTAGGCGAAGGGACTTACCTAAGGTCACGCAGCAAGTAAAGGGTAGCAAGCCCTAGGATTAGATTCCTGGTGTCGCTCCAAAGGCTCCTGCCCTCGCTCTACTACCTTCTCCGCGCGCTCCTCTCCTCTCTTCTCCCAGTGCCCGCCCCACACAGCGCGATCCCCAATCCCGGGTCCCCAATCCCGGGTCCCGGGCGCGCTGAAAGCTGCTGGCGCTCGGGCCACGGTGCTCTGGAGGTGGGGGCGAGCGTCTCTTCTCTAAGGGCGCAATTCCAAGAACCCTGTCCGGACCCTCCCATCCAAGGACCCTAGCTGTCCCGGGAAGTTGGATCTTGCGGGGCCCCTGCTCAGAGCCTTGGCCGCCTGGAAGCAAATCCATCGCCCTGGGCCCCCCCTCCCGCCCTGAAGCGCTGCGGAGCGCGCCCCTCGCCAGCTCTGGGGACGCGCCAGGAGCCCTCGAGCCTCCTTCGTAGGAGAGACACAACTTTCCAGGTTGTGGGAGTCGGCACTCTTGCACCCCGATCCCGCCGCGAAAAAAAGTAAGAGGTGCCAGCGGTCCCGTCCTCACCGCGGGAGCGCCAGGAGCCTGGCAAAGTTGGCAGGCAGGCAGGAGCGGCGTTCGGAGCGCAGCCCTCCCGGCCGCGGGCCGCGGGCCGCGCCTCCCGCTCCGCCATGACCGCGGCCGCGGTGGTCGGGAAGCCCCGCACCGGGAGAGCGTGAAGTTGAGCGTGGACAGGTGCGGCGACCCGCAGGGACCGGCGTCCCCAGCCCAGGCTGCCGCGGGGGAGCGAGGGTACCCGGCGGTCCGCCATTACCGCCGCGCAGCGCCAGCCCGAGCGCGGCCGGGGAGGCAGCCGGGCTGCAAAGTTGGAGCCCGCGGCTGCGTCGACCCCCGGGGCCGGACCCCCGGCGCGGGGCCGCCCGCTGGGAGGAGGAGGAGGCCGCCCGAGCCAAGTTGGGACGCTTGGCCAAGCCCGTGCCTCCCGCGCGCTTCGGGGCTGGCGCGGCAGCGGACAGCACGAGGGGACCGAGGGGACGCGGGACGCCGGGCCGGGAACTCACCTGCCGCCAGCCGGGCAGCGCCGAGGCCGCTCTCCGCGCTCGCCGCGCGCCCGCCTCCTCCTCTTCCTTGCCTCCTCCTCCTTCTCCGCCTCCCGGGCGCCCGTGCCGCCGCGCCCGCGGTGCCGAAGCCTCGGGTCGCCGCCCCGCGAGGCTGGAGGGCGCCAGACGCACCCACTCGCCCCTGGGTAGGAGCCGCGCGCGTCCCTCCCCGGCCCGCCGCTTTGTGCCGCTCGGATCGCTCCCCACCCCCTCGCCGAGCCCCCACCCTCCCTTGTCCCCTCCCCTCCCTCCTCCCCGCTCTCCCTCCTCCCTCCCTCCGCGGCCCGGCGAGCCCAAGTTCGGGACGGAGGCTGCGGGCTTCCCCCGCGCAGAGCCCGGCGCCCCGCGCGCGCCCCAGGCTCACCCCGTGCGCTCGGCCGCCCCTCCGAGGAGCCCGGCGCTAAGTGCTCCTCGCCCCGCCGCTGCGAACCGGCATAAATATGTAGGGACGGAGCCGTGAGCTCAGCGAGGGTCGTGAGGGGGAATTTATTCCTTAATGTCCCTCCTTTATCCTATCATGGCTGAAACGAATTAGCGGTGACGTCCAACCTGGCTGGTTTATGGGTGTGGGGAGGGAGACGTCGCAACCCTCATTAAAAGAGCCGCTCTGGGCTCCAAAGCATACATCTTTTATATAACCTAATTTCCATTTTTTTTTTCTATCAGGAAACACACACAGTGACAATTTCTGGGAGCCTGGAGGGGCTGAAGTAGTAGCCAGGCATGGAAGACAGCTCTCTTTGGGCAGAGAGAGCCCCACGGGAGGCAGGGACGGTTATGTCTGTCGCAACATCAGTGTTGGGACAACATCCCTTAGTGGGACAGCGGAATGCGCAGACCCCCCCGAGCTGGGGGCGCTGGGAGCCCCCAGAAGCCGGCAGTGTGTGGCAGACGGGGTTTTGGCCCTGGTTCTTGGGTGGGCAGACAGAGAGCGAGTCAGTCCCTTCTGGAAATGCTGCCTGGTTCTGGTCTTTTCCAGAGCAGAGCTTAGGCCTGGCATCTGGGGAGGGGACAGTTCACTGTGGCCTGGGAGACCCCCAAGAGGGAGAGGCCAAGGGCTGGGCCGGGGGAGGGGCAGATTCCCAGTACGAGCTCTCCTTCCTTTCTTAGGGGCCCTACCATATGGGTAACCATATAAACCCGTCTCGAAGCTGTCTTTTCCTGGGCAGATTGCAAAGGATTTTGCATTTCACTGTCGCTGTTGCTCACACACTCTTGAGGAAGCAGGGTGTGGGGAGAGTTGAGGAAAGAGAGCGGGATACACACACACACACACACACACACACACACACACACACGCACGCGCTTGGCACCTGGTTCTGGGTGGCCCGATCTTTCCTCCTCCCCAGTCTTGCCAAGGGGAGCAAGCCCACTCAAGGCTCTGAGTTGTGCAGCGAAGAGGCAAAGAAGCAAACCGCCCGCCTCTGTCACTAATAGAAGCTTTTCAGCGTCTTGCACTTTGAGCAGGGGATAAGGGGGTGTGACTTTGGGGGCAGGAAGAGGGGCGTGGGGGTGAGGGTGGGAGGAAGGAATAAAGAAAAAGCTGACTGGTGCGTGGAGGTCTATGTTGTCTTTAACACAGGAATTCTGTCGGCCCCGGGCTGTGTGTCTTCCACTGTGCCAGTGGGGCAAGACCCGCAGCCTGTTTTCCTGAACTGTGAAATGGTCCTGGGATCTTGTTGTGGACACACACAGTGAGACTGAGCTGGTGAGGCACTTGGCATAGCGCCTGGCAGATAGTAAATGCTCAGGAAAGAGCGGCTGCTGCTAACAGTGACATTGAGCTGGATGTGTGCCCCAGGAGGGCGAGGCTAGAGCAGAGTTCTCTCGCAGCAGCCTGGAGTCCCTTCCCATCCTGGAGCCAGCTTCCTCTGCCTGAACCATTTCAAAGTTGAGCACTGGGTTTCAGTGGAGTCGGTCTCAGAACACTGCTCCCTCAATTACCATGGCAACTGGGGAAAATCAGGAAGCCAGGGGAAGGGAAGCTGCTGGTGGTTCACCTGCTCCACACGGTGCACTGCCTGCCTGCGGGTGTGGGGGTCAGGGCCCAGAGAGGCTCAGGGAGGGCACCCGTCCTGGAATAAGAGCGATTTTGCAACCCAGGAGAAGGGTGGTCTGTAGGGAACGCACAGCCATAAAGTCAGGGCTAAGGCTGGCCTGTGTCCACAGAAGGCAGAGCTGGCCTGGGTTTGGGAAGAGGGGGACAGAAATCTCACTGCCCCCCAATTCTGTCCCCCTGCAGGTGGTGCTGCAGGCGTCCAGAGGCAGTTGATGGCAAAGCATGGCAATGTAGCTCTTGAGACAGGGACCTGGGAGACAGAGCCTCTGAGTCCAGGGGAGGAGCCAGGAACCACTGTGTGTGTGTGTGTGTGTGTGTGTGTGTGTGTGTGTGTGAGTGAGAGAGAGAGAGAGAGAGAGAGAGCCAGAGACTGATAGAGGTGTAGGGGAGTGTCCCCTCCCTTATTCTGGCTGTTTCCTTAGAATTAGGGGGAACTAGTAACAGTACTGGTGGAAGGAAGAGAAAGAACGATGTCTCTTTTGCATGGAGCGCTTCTCATTGTGCGGGGTTTGAGCCAAGCATTTTATAGGCTCACTGAATTGTGATGAAATGGTTCGATGACTCCCTTCCTTATTCCTGTTTTACAGAGGGGGAAACAGAGGCTGGAGGCAAAGCCTTGGTCCCACAGTCATGGGTGGCCAAGCAGATGTTGGAACTCGGGTCCCGGGACCCCAAAGTGAGGCTCTTCCTTCCCCGTGTCTTATGAAGAGGGGGAGGAATGATGTCAGAGCCACCCCGCGGGAGTGTCAGGAGTTTGGGGGTGGCCCCTGGTGTTTGGGGACCCTCCACACTAAGACCAGGTAGCATTAGTGACCCCAATGACTGAAGGTAACTGATCGGAGATTTTTACCACCAACTAGGTGGTCCTGGGATGGTGCGCTGTGACAGTCTGCAAAATGCTCCTTGGCCAAGGTGGCTTTGAGGCGGCTCTGGGCATTCAGCCTCACCCAATCGCTCCCGGTCCCCCTTGGTGTTTGGGGGGTGGGGTGGCAGTGGTGGTGCCACCTTTCTCCAGGATCAAGAAGAATTAAGCCAGCGGAGGTGCGTCCAGGCATTCGATGGTTGCCGTGATAACAATTACTCCTGGATCATCTCAGGGCTGCACCCCGAATCTTTGTGTGGTTGGGGTGCAGGCAAAGAGGTTGTCCCCTGTCCCCCTCCTGGACCCTCGCTGGTCCTCAGCTCTTGGCTCCAAGGTGGGCTTAGGGAGCCAGGGGCCCTCTGGCGGAGCCTAGGGGAGGAAGCAGGTTCCTTCGCGATGTGGCCGCCATCGAGGGGATAATACATTATCCAGGGCTAATGAAAACAGAATTATCTTCTTTTGGCTGCAGAGAGGGGCTAATTTAATAGGCTGCGATGGAAAGGCATCTGTTGAATTCACCCAGCAGTAAAAACACTTGAAGCTTGGGCGGGGAGAGCGCAGAGCGGGGCCGGCAGGGCTTGCTGCTGTGTTCCTGTGACAGCCACCTGGTTGGGGGAGTCTAGGGGTGCAGGCAGAGGAGTGTGACAGCCACCTGGGCTGGGGGAGTCTAGGGGTGCAGGCAGAGGGGTGTGGCAGCCACCTGGTTGGGGGAGTCTAGGGGTGCAGGCAGAGGGGTGTGGCAGCCACCTGGGCTGAGGGAGTCTAGGGGTGCAAGAAGAGGGGTGTGGCAGCCACCTGGGCTGTGGGAGCCTAGGGGTGCAGGCAGAGGGAGGTGGCAGCCATCAGGTGTCTGTGGACAGGCCTGGCCTTCGTTCCTGCCATGATGCCTGGACTAGCCCGTTGCTGCTCTAAGCCTCAGCTCCCTCATCCATAAAATGGGTGTGAATCCTGCCTCCTGCACATTGACTGGGGGGAAGAGAATAGCCATGTGAGGGGGTCCTGGCACATTCTAAGTGTTCAATAAAACTTGTATGCCTCTCCTGCTTGTTGGGCTAGCTGGACTCAGCCGTTGGGTCTTAGTGGAAAGACCTCACCACTTTGGAGAAGTGTCTACTCTGAGCTCCAGCACACCGGGAACATTCACGCCTTCAGTGCTAGCCTGGGAAGAGCTCCACGCTCAGCCTGCGGCCCTCAAAGTGTGTTCCCTGCACAACTAGATCAGTATCCCCTGGGAACCTGTTGCTAATGCCAATTCTGGGCCCCACCTCGGACCTACGGAATGAGACACTTGGGGTGGGGCCCAGCAGCAAATGTTTGAATAAGCGAATGAAGAACTGAATGTTGATGTGGAGTCCAGTTACATAATGGCCATCATTCTAACTCTCTTGTAAGGCACCAACTGTATACCCAACCCTGCGCATTATATCCTTGAACCTCTCAGCCACCCCTTATCCATCACTCACTGTCCCTCATACTGTTTCATCCCTGAGAAGTATCCCTTGGTCAGCCTTCCTGTCCTCAATGACAGGGCTGGGGGGATGCTGGAAGACCCAGGGGTACCCTATGTTTCCCTCATTTCCCCATGACACACAGATCCTCTGTCTCCTCTAAGCAGCCCCCCCCCAGAATTTCTGATTCTGGAAAGGAACTTAGCTTCTAGCCCCACCCCTGGTGCTTCACTAGGGAAGTCATTCAGACATGCTTGTTATGAAACATCGCGCCCGTCGGTTGGTTTTGCAGAGATGGCCATCTGTCTCCAGCCCGGGCACTGCACACAGGAGGCCAGGGTCCAAGAAGTTTTGGAGATATGTCCAAGGGTGGCAGCCTGTTAGTGGCAGATTAGTTCCTTGCCTAGGATGCTGGTTCTGGGGCTCATAAGAGGGGTAGGGGTTTCACCAAAGTAGCCCTGGGGATAGAGCCCAGGATTCGGGAACAGGGCTGTCTGAGAGCCTGGAGTCCCCAGGGAGAAAGGGGTGTCCCACTTCCAGGATGTCAACACTCTGTAGACATCTACAGGATGTCTACATCTACAGGATGTCTACATGACCAGGATACAGGAGGAGGAGCCCTTTAAGGCTTGATGAGGCAGCCTGGGCATAAGAAATGACATTAATTTTAAAGTTGGAACACTTGGATTCCAGACCTGGCTCTGCCTCTAATGTGCTGTGTGAGCTTGGGCAAGCCGCTTGGCATCTCTGGGTCTCAAGAGGGGATCTTAACTCATGGATGGCCAGCCCCGTGGATTATACGCAAAATCAGTGCGAGTATGTATCAGTGCGAGTATGTTTTTCTACAGTTTTCTCTCATAGCGTCCAGTGGCTTTTTAAATAAGCCTAAGACCTTGTGAAAGTTAAGAGTCAAAAAGGAAAGATTTCTTGCCTGAGAACCTTGCTGGCAAGTTTCCCGCGCCCTTCAACTGCTCGCCTCCCGTTCATCAGAGGCAGTTTTCCGAGTGACCGACAGATGGCGCTAAACCTTCACTGTAGCGTCCTGTCTTCTGAGACCAGCCAGGTGGGTCCCTGCTTCCTATACTCAGCTTTTGGGAACTCGACCTGGGTCCCCGCTAAGCTGGGCTGACTTGGGTAGGATGGGAAGCCGGTTCTCAGCCCTATTCTTCAGCATCTGTCCACACAGAGGTGGCATTAAAAAGGATGTGAGGTCAGGGCATTGGGGTGGAGGCCACAGGAGGGGCGGGGTCCTGGGCATTTGAGGGGACCAACTGAGAAACGAAGTGGAGCCCCAAGTTTGATGTTTGTACCCCCAATTTATTCCTTTGGATCTTCCCTTTACCCTTATTACAAAGCTCCCTGCCTGTCTTGCCCCAATTCAAGACACTACGTTGCAGAAATCCTCTATACCCGGAGTTTGGATGGTCAGACATGTTGGGGCATGGAGGGCCAATCAGAGAGCTTGCGTTCTGAAGGCAACGGCAGGGGAAGCCAGGGCGGACGGAGCTGGCAGCTGTATGTGCTTCCAGGGAACACAGGAAGCAGGCTGGGTGTGAGACATCAGGGGGGAGTGGGGTCTGTGGCGAACTGGAGTGTGTGCGCCCTAAAGGCATTTGAGTTACAACGCTTCCAAAGCAGACTTCCACCAAATTAAGGCATGTGGGCCACCAGCAAGAGAGTTCTAACCAACGAAATGGATTTCGGCCCTGGTGATTGGTGCTGTTTAGTGGCAGGGGAGGTCTTTATCAGAATGTCATACAATGACCCTCAAGCCTCCAGGTGTATAAGCGTTTCCTGAGAAAGCCCGGTTTGGTGGCACTCACCTGGAATCCCTACAACTTGGGAGGTTGAGGCAGGAGGATCACAAGTTCGAGGCCAGCGTGGGCAACTTAGCGAGGTATAAATAAATAGAGAAATAAAAAGGGGCTGCGGCTGTAGCGCAGTGGTAGAGCCCTTGCCTGGCATACGTGAAGCCCTGGGTTCAGTATCCAGTACCATAACAAAGAACTTCCTGGACAGGGGGATACCAGCCCTCGAAAGATTTGGGGGTCTATCCATCTACGGTGGCTGCATTTTCAATAAGTTCTCAAGGGGAAACTGAGGCAGGGGTCTTCTGGCCCCAGGTTGGCTGCTCTGTGCCTGGACGGTCATCCTGGTGAGCTGGGCTGGGTCACCATCCCCACCTGCCGACCCTGGAGTTCAATGACAAGGCTTCTCAGGAAAAGTGACCCCCCACCCCGCAGCAGAGATCTCTTCAGGTTCTGCCCCTCCCCACCTCACCACAGACAGGTACAGAGAGGATGTACACGTGCGGCTAATTTCTAAGAATCAGGAAATTTCTGAGACCAGTCCCTGGGGGAGGAGAGGAGGGAGGGGCAGGCAAAATTCCAGCTCTGTATTCAGGAAAGGTACAAGACCAGGGTCAGGGGACTGACTTCTTCGCCTGGTTCTATCTCCCTCTGCTATGTGACCTTGGGCAAGCCTATTCCCCTCTCTGGTCCTCTGTTTCCCCATCTATAAAGTTAGGGGTGTCTGACGAGGGCTCAGCTTCCCCCTCTGCTCTGGGATGGCTTAGGGCTATGACAGCATCTCAGGGGTTCAGGGGGCGGGCTGGGGAGGGGTGCTGTGGGTCCCTGAGCCCCCCACTCCACCATTCAGAGCTGCTGTCTTTAATCTATTTATCTGGCTCCCTCGCTGGGCTTTCACGGAGAGCACTGGTCTGGGAGTTGTCAGTGGCGTCTTCTGTTATTGCTTTACGCAGTCTCTCCTCTTTGCGGTGGCCCATGCCTGGCACTGTGCAGGTGGCAAGGGGCAGCAGAGACCCCCCCTGCAGGATTCTGGCTCGTGGAGCCCCCGGCCCGGTGGAGAAGCTAGACACGCTCATGGGGCCTAAGCAGCAACACCGCAGTGTGGACACTGTGCTGTCTACACCACCTGAGACCCCAGACAGGTTTCGTGCCGACCTCGCCCTGACTTTGAAAGCGTTAAGGAGAGAACCCTCTTTATCCTCCCCAGCCTGACAGCTCTGAGCTCCACTAGCCTCCTAGGCCCTGACACTTGATTTATCTAACCAGACACTGCAGCTAAGTGTCTTAGCTCTTCTCTAATTGTGTGGAAAGGGGAGGGCGCCGGGTATATGGTGTGATCGGAAGGCTCAGGAGTCAGTCCTGGGCTCTGCTACTGCCTAGCTGTGTGACCTCAGGCAGGTGAATCACTCTTTCTGAGCCTCAGCTTTCTAATCTATAACAGCAGGGGGTGGTGACCGTCTCTACCTCCTAGGATTGTGCTTGTTAAATGAGATAGTGCATGAATGAAGTGCATGACATGGGCCTTGGCACCCGGCACATGTTCGACCTATGGTCACTCCTCCTCTTATTGTTATTAGTTTGTGTGCGATTCTTATTTCTGTTTTGAGGGATAGAAGCCAGGTCTGAATCAATCTTGATGTTCTCCAAGATATCTAGCAGTTTGCTAGAACATTCCAGGCATTCAATAACTCAACCCGATTGCATGGAGGAACTGGGACCATTTGCTTATACCGTGATTGTTAAAGCGTGGCCCTCAGTTATAAATGCAGATACGATGGACCTTTCCTAGGTCTGCGGAATCAGTAGCCCTGGCGGTGGAGCCCGGCAGTCTACCTTTCAAGAGCCTCCACAACTCTGAAGCGCGTTCAGATTTGGGAATCCCATCTCTAGGGATGAGGAACAGTTGGGGGAATTAAAACAATTTCCAAGTGGAATTGTATGCAGAAACAATATTCTAAATGGCTGAAAGAGGAGCTATGGGGGTATCATGAGAGAGGGAGCAAGTCCCGTGTCTGTCCTGTCCTCCCCAGGGAGCCCCCGGAGCTCTTAAGACTTCTAGAAATGTAACTTAAAGAGTTAAAACCCTGCACGTTTTCATCCTCCTACCTACCACCCAGCCAGTAACCCAGCATTCCATGCAGTGTTTGGTACACAGTACAGGTGTGTGTGTGTGTGTGTGTGTGTGTGTGTGTGTGTGTGTGTGATACTGGGGATGGAACCCAAGGGCCTTCTACCTCTGAGCTACACTCCCAGCCCGATATTATTTTTTATTTTGAAACAGGGTCTAAGTTGCTGAGACTGGCCTCAAACCTGCGATCCTCCAGACTCAGCCTCCCAAGTACTGAGATTACAGGAGTGCGCCACCATGCCTGGTAACACAGTAGGTATTTAATACACATTTTCTGAGGCACAGAAGGATTTTTTTGGTAATATTAATTGATAATGATGGCAAGAAATATGATGATATAAACAGTAAGATACACTGTAGCATTTTAGTACTTAGTGCCACGCTCTTACCTGTGTGGTATATGGCAGACAGATTTAACAGCCCTAATCTGCTGGGCATGGTGGCACATGCCTGTAATCCCAGTACTTGGGAGGCTGAGACAGGAGGATCACAGATTTGAGGCCAGCCTCAGCAACTTAGTGAGACCCTTTTCTAAATAAAAAAATGAAATAGGGCTGGGAATGTAGCTCAGAAGCAGAATGCCCCTAGGTTCATCCCCAGCACTAAAAAAGAACAACAAAATCCACCCCTAATCTGAAAATCCAAAATGCTTCAAAATACAAAACTGTTTGAGCACTGACATGATGTTGCAGGCGGAAAGTTCTATGTCTGACCTCATTGGCAGGTCATAGTCAAAGGCAGGTACACCAAAAACGTCAAATTACTTTCAGGCTGTGCATATAAGAAGTATATGAAATGCAAACGAATTTCTTGTTAGCGTTGGGTCCCATCCTTGGTATCTCATCATGTAGATGCAAATACTCTAAAATATGAAAACATCTAAAATCCAAAATACCTCTGGTCCTAAGCATTTCATATAAGGGATCTTTTCTTTTTCTTTCTTACTCTTCTCTTTTTTTGTGGGACTAGAGATTGAATTCACGGGCATCCTTCCTCTGAGCTACACCCCCAGCTCTATTTTATTTTTTATTTTGAAACAGGGTCTCACTAAGTTGCAGAGGGCCTCAATAAGTTGCTGAGGCTGGCCTGGAACCTGCGTTCTTCCTCTCTCAGCCTCCCAAGTACTGGGATCACAGGCATGTGCCACCACGCCCAGCTGGATAGGGACCTTTAACCTGTGTTAGTTGGCTGGTATATTAGTTTTCACCCACTTGGTAAGTGCAGAGCCAGGATTTGAGCCCGGGAAGACTACCCCCAGGGTCTGCATGCTCAAACACATGGCTGCTGCCCTTGAGGAGGGAATGGTGGTTGGAGGGACAGTTTGGGGCACAGAAAGGTGGGGGAGCAAGTGACAAATAAGCTAAGCACCACTCCATGAGGATCACCATGGGTACCGTTTCCTGGGCACTTGCTACGGGCCACTTAGTCTTCCTTATTCTTTACAGCTACCCTGTGAGTTTGATGTTATTGGCCAGCTTTTTGGAGGAAACCGAGGCACGGACAGGTAGAATTACTTGCTCGAGGATATGTGACTAAGCAGTGGCAGCTGCAGAATTTGAACTCAGGTCTGCTGGACCTCAGTGCAGACCAGTCTTAAGGGGACAGTCTGGTTGAGGTGAAGCCCTGGGGACTTGGGGTGACCTCAGGGCAAAGGGATCCATTGACTAGACTTTGGGACAAAGTTGGGCTGACTCATTTCTGGAACCAAAGAGAAGACAGGGGGATAAAGAAGATGATTAAGAAAAGGGGGCGCCCTTCCTGCCCTGGGGATGCCCGGCGCAGGGCATCCGCATCATGGTTGTATCCCATTGGTCAACATTACAGACAAGAGAGGGTGAGTACCGAGGCCAGACGAGAGGCTTGGCACAGTCCTGCCTCTGCCTCTTGCTAGCTCTGTGACCTTGGGCAACTTCCTAACCTCTTTGAGCACCAGGATCCACCTGCCTGGGGAACATTTGAAAACCACATTGGCTCATAGCTACAAGGTACCTGGTGCGTAGTAGGCACTCAACCAATGTGTTGAGTCATTTGTTCATTCAATATTTACTGCAGCACCATCCAGTGGTGCCCGTCCACATGACCTTGGCACCTACTGTTATGGTTGAATGTAGACTGTACCCTGAAGACATCATGTATTCATGTTCAGAGTTGATGTAACTGAGTCACGAGGGCTGTAATCTCATCAGCGGATAAATCCATTGTAATGGACTTACTGGGTGGTAGCCTAGGCAGCTGGGGTGTGGCTGGAGAAGGTGGGTCCCTGGGGGTGTGGCCTTAGGGACTGTGCTTTTGCCTTTGAATCCCCTTGTTTGCTCTCTTGCTTCCAGCCTCCATGATACCAGAGAAGAGGCTCGCTCTCTCCTTCTCTCTGCTTCCCACCACCATGCCCTGAGATCCGCAGACCCCCGCCTCACATGGACTGAACCCCAAATCTCCAAGAAAAACTGTGAGCAAAGAAATCTTCCTTCCTCTTAAATTGTGTAGTCAGGCTTAATGTTGACGGAGACTCCTACCATTGCTATACTTGCTGACCCAACTTGCAGCTCTCAGTAATATGTGTGTGTGTGTGTGTGTGTGTGTGTGTGTGTGTGTGTGTGTGTGTGAGACAGAGCTACACCCCAGCCCTATTTTACTTTTTATTTTGAAACAGGGTTTCACTAAGTTGTTGAGGGCCTTGCTAAGTTGCTGAGGCTGGCCTCCAACCTGTGATCCTCCTGTCTCAGCCTCCCAAGTACTGGGATTACAAGCACGTGCCACCATGCCTAGCTAGCTGTCAGTATTCTTAACTTGCTGAAGAAATGTTGGGCAATTACCATCCCTCCATGCAGCGCTTTCAAGCGATGGCTGGCAAGAGTTAGGGCATAAATACCCCGCTCCCTAGCCCCTGGAGCAGGAGAACGGAGGTGTGTGTGTTGTACACGGTGCCCACGGTTCCCCCTCAGGATTGAGCTCGGGCTGCCCATGGTGCTGACGTGCCTGATACATCTTTACAGGCGTCCTCCTTTCCCTGACCCACTTCCCCACTCTCCCACCTTAGTTCTGGGGTTTCCTCCCAGAGACATTCTGGTCCCCATTTCACGGTCTGCTTCCGGGAGGTACAAACTAACACAAGACTGAGAAATTTCCTAATCTCCTACCATGTACCATATGCAGGACTCCATCCTGTATGGAGATGAACCAGACAGACGGTCCCTGTGTCCAGATGCCTAGAGTAAGGCCATCCCGAGACGCAGAGACTGCAGAGACTGCAGAAAAAGAAGCCCACCGAGGAGGAGCCCAGTCTCCGCGGCCCCTCCTCTGCCTTTACTCCGCCTCGTGGAACGCATCCAGATCTTTTCGGAATCATAATGATTTTCCCTAAGTCTCTCTTTCTTTCCCTTCCTCCCCACCTTCCTTCCTTTTGTGGTACTGGGGATTGAACCCAGGGGCATTCTGCCTCTGGGCTACACCCCCAGCCCTATTTTATTTTTTATTTTAAAAAAGGTCTTGCTGAATTGCTGAGGCTGACCTTGAACCTGAGATACTTCTATCTCAGCCTCCCAAGTACTGGGATTACAGGCACCCAGCCCAAGTCTTTTCTTGGCCATCCCATGGATACACATTTTGAGGCCAACATTGCATCTTACTGTTGATATATATAATCCTCCCCTCTGCAGAAAGCCTGGCCCATTTCTTTATGTTTACCTGATAAACATTCATTGAGCACCCTCTGTATGCCCTGGGCCATGGGGAGATGGCGTGAGCAAACAGACCCAGTCCCCGCCCTCATGGAGCTGGAATTCTAGTCGGGAAGGCAGATCAGACACAAAGAAAGACAAATAACAGAAAATCCCACGAGTAAATGAACAAATAACATGACTGTCAACTTGTGATGGGATCTATGATCAAAGCAATTGAATAAGGGAGTAGAGGCCAGGCCAGGCTAATTTAGATAAGGTGGCAGGGAAGGCATCTTAGGGGGATGTACATACAGTTGGTGCTCAATAAAGGGTTGTTAAATACAGGAAATAAACTTTTTTTGGTAGTGGGGATTGAACCCAGGGGTGTTCTACCACTGAGCTGTGCCCCCAACCCTATTTTTATTCTTTATTTTGAAACAGGGTCTCACTAAGTTGCTGAGGGCCTCACTACATTGCTGAGGCTGGCCTCGAACCTGCGATCCTCCCATCTCAGCCTCCCAAGTACTGGTATTACAGGCATGTGCTACCACGCCTGGCTAGGAAGGAAACTCTTTATTCCATCTGTGAATAATAGAACAGATGAGCTAGGCACCTTCAATATCAAAAAGAAAACCCCATGGGGCATTTTTTAAGGACTACAATTCAACCTCCCCACCCAAGTCTGAGAGCTTTGTAAGGTGCAGCTCTAGCCGTGTCACACCCTGAGCTCACAGCCCTTGGAGCCTCCAGTGTCCTCTAGGAAGAGCCCATACCCTTTGGCTTCCTGGGCTCACTTATTCCTCCCGCCACAAGTGTTGACTGAGCACCAACAGCTGATCCTCATGAGGTCTTGTGAGGTGTCAGCTTCTCAATGGAATCATTTTATTTCCTTTTATTGGTGCATTATTTTATTCTACATCATACTGAGGTATAGAGTGATAACAATATACATGCACACAACTCCTGGGGCACGACCCTCTGGATCCCACCCCTCCCCTTCCCTGTACACGTCTTCGAGGTTGGCATTGGTAGTTTAGCATACACACATGGCGTTATTTCAACTGTTACCCTCTTTACGTCTCTGTCCCCCTTCCTCCCTCCCTTAAACCCCCTCCATCACTCCACTGGAGTCTGCTCAGAGGTCACCCTTGTTTCCCAGTTTCTCTCTGGCTTCCGCATATGAGAGAACACGTTCCCCTTTTGAGACTGGCTAATCTCGTTTAGCTGAATGTTCTCAAGTTATATCTATTTTCCTGCAAATGACATAATTTTGTTCTTCTTTATTGCTGGGTAAAATTCCATTTTGTGAATATACCACAGTTTTGTGATCCATTTGTTTGTTGATGGGCACCTAGGCTGGTTCCGTAATTTCTTATATTATTGTCTTATTGGTAGGAGCCTGTGTGGTGAACATGTCTCTTATTTTTATGGGCCCAGAGTTTGTATCCCTTCTTCTCACAACTACACCCCAATTTTCTTTTTTTTTTTTTTTTGCGGTACCGGGGATTGAACCCAGGGGCGTTCTACCTCCGCACTACACCCCCGGCCCTATTTTTTATACTTTATTTTGAAACCGGGTCTCACAAAGTTGCGGAGGGCCTCACTAAGTAGAGAGAGAGAGAGAGGGAGAGAGAGACAGGCAGAGAGAGAGAGAGAGAGAGAGAGAGCGAGCTGAGGCTGGCTGCAAACCCGGATCCTCCGGTCTCCGCCTCCCAAAGTACTGGGATTACAAGCGTGCGCCACCACGCCCGGCTTCACCCCAATTTTCTTTGGAGAGCTTCCCTCCCTATTCATGTGAGGTCTTGGAGCCTCTGTTTCCTGTCCCTGAGGCTCAATTATTTGATTGTATCTCAAAATCTTAGGGCTACATTGAATCCTTTCTTTATGTTACTTACTTTGTCAGAATCAATTTATGGTGCTTGAAACCAAAGAAACACTCATGACTGGCGCTGCCTCTCTCTTCTTTCATCCTGAAAGATCATGGGCCATTGTCTGTGTACCTCTCCAGGTCCTTTCAGCGGCTTCTGCATCCTGCCTGGTGCCCCTGGAGGCCCCCCCAGTCAATGGACCTCCCTTCCCTTTGGGTTCAGCCAGTAGAAGGCATCGCCGGATGACAGGGGTGGGAGAACAATGCAGTCGGGCTTATGCCCTGCTGGGCCTCTGCTGGGGCTGGGAGAGCAGTGGCTGTGACCCTCAGTTAAAGGCAGTCCTTTCCCACAACCCATTCCCACAGTTCTGGCTTTTCAAGGCTCCTCAGGGCCCTGGGTCTTGCACTATTTGTTACTGGTTTCCTTTTACCCTGCCTATACTTTTATACCCAGCCCTTCATTAGTCTCTCCTCAATTACTTAGTTGGAGTGAGCATCCATCTTTTGCCAGGGTCCCGATGTATACAGGGGAGGACTCTGCCATGATCAGTGCCCACCCAGAGGAGGTAGGGAGCAGTGGTGAGTCCCTCAGGATCCTGGGAGGTAGAAGTGGAATGGAAAGTCTGGAAGAAGACAAATAATAGTCTCCTAAAGTATTCCTCATGGGAACACTAAGAAAAGACCTGCTAGAAAGAGCCCTGAGCTGTAGGTCCAAGGACTGGGGCTCCCTGCTTCTTTGCTGTGCTTTCTTGTCTCTGAACCTCATCTTGTCTATAGAATGGGAATAATAATAGAGCCTACCATGCTGTCTTTTGCTGGGGAGTCGATGACTTCATATGATCCATTCAACCATAGACTACATTTCCCAGTGACCTTTGCAGCTGGATGAGTTCATGTGACTGATTCTCACCAATGAAATGGGGGCAGATGTAATGGCATCACTCCTGGGCTGAAATGGTGAAGAGCAGGTGTGTCTTTCCTGTCTTCTCTGTTCCTGTCCATTGGTTGTTAGCAAAGGCCCCAGGGGATGGCAGTCACAGGATGGGAGCTCTCCGGGTCCCCAATTCACCACCTGAAGCTATCCATCAAATAAAGTTAGACTTTGACTGCAGAATAAGCTTCTATTATATTAAGCCCCTGAGATTACAGGGTCAACCTGTTATAGCAACTAATACTACCTTAATTAACCCATGAATTGACCAATGAGGAGAAGAAACCAGTAGGACCTGGTGATCAATTTGCTGTTTTGGTCCAACAAGAAGGAAGTCAAGAACAACTCTGTAACTCCACCAATATGTATAATTATTATGTGTCAGTTAAAAAATAAAAGGGATGCCATTGAAGGGCAACTAGAAGAAGGTTAAATCAGGCTTGCTCTTCATAAGAAGTAGATGTTCCAATCTTTGCATTGGAAGAGAATGGCACCATGGTGAAATGGAAGAATCCAGAGTCTAATGCTGTTCTACCCCTGTTTGGGGAAGGTTACCTTACCTATCTGGTTTTCATTCCTAGAGTGAGCGTGTCTGGTGGTAATGAAGGCCCCTTTCATATCTTGTTTTCTGTGCAAATCCTAAACTAAAGGGAAAGAACTCTCCCTTTCTTTACCCTTCCTGGCTGCAGAGATCAAGTGTAGAAGGAGAGACCATTTTATATATCTACCTCCCAGTTGTTTGGAAGCCTTCATAAATGGGCATATAAAACCTATATTTAAATTTAAAACAAATTTAAAAAAATTTTAAGCCGGGTGTGGTGGCGCACGCTTGTAATCCCAGTACTTTGGGAGGCGGAGACCGGAGGATCCGGGTTCGCGGCCAGCCTCAGCTCTCTCTCTCTCTCTCTCTCCCTGTCTCTCCCTGTCTCTCTCTCTCTCTCTCTCTACTTAGTGAGGCCCTCCACAACTTCGTGAGACCCGGTTTCAAAATAAAGTATAAAAAATAGGGCTGGG
>PVJS01002428.1:48154-84741 GCA_004027185.1 Glis glis | reverse complement strand
GTCTCACTAAGTTGCGGAGGGCCTCACTAAGTAGCTGAGGCTGGCTGCGAACCCAGATCCTCCTGTCTCAGCCTCCCAAGTACTGGGATTACAAGCGTGCGCCACCACGCCCAGCTCCCATATTAAATTTTAGAAAAAAACAAAACATATACTAAATTGTTTTTTTTTTTTAAAGAGGCTCACAGGGGAGGCAGGGTCCAGCCTCAGAAACAAAAGCGTCAGCTCGTGGCTCTCCTGACAGGCCGTCCTGATCCTGATCGGCCTGGTGCGCCTCTCAGCCTGGGCTCCATCATGGCGACAGTGCCGTCCGGATCCTATGGGTCTGTCTCCTTCTATGGAGGCTTCCCCTTCTGGTAAAAAAAAAAAAAAAAAAAAAAAAAAATGTACTAGGACTAGATCATCAAATGTTGTTCAACAGGGGCCCACAAGCCCGAGCTCCAGGAAGAAGACGTGGCCAATGGCCAGAGTGGTTTCCCAGCCATAGGACAGCAAGGGTGTGCGTGCCCAGGCAGTGGGGCTGCTTAACCTATATCTGCAGATGGGCGGCTCTGGCAAAATATCGAGGATGTGAGATATGCATTATTTCTTCTGGAAAAGTCTGGGGCTTTTATCAGATTCTCAGGGTGGTCTGTCACTCCATAAAAGGTTAAGAACCAAAGTCCTTCCTCTCCTCCAATTTATTTCCTTTGTGATTTTTTTCAACTTCTTACTGGTATCTTACACACACACACACACACACACACACACACACACACACTTCCTGTTGCCCCCTCTCCACCTACCTTTCTCTTTTTTTTATCCCTTCTTCTCTTACATCATCTTTTTCTTGACTCACACACCCACCCGGGACTCAAATACAACTTTTCTCACAAATAGCAAAACTCCAGAGTAACCTACATGTCGGCCCATGCCCACCTCGCCCATCATTTTTTTTTTTTTTTGCGGATCTGGGGATTGAACCCAGGGGCATTTCACCTCCAAGCTACACCCCCAGCCCTATTTTTTATTCTTTCTTTTGAAACAGGGTCTCACTAAGTTGCAGAGGGCCTCACTAAGTAGCTGAGGCTGGCCGCAAACCCGGATCCTCTGGTTTCAGCCTCCCAAGTACCGGGATTACAGGCATGCACCACCAAGCCCGACTCTAGCCCATAAATTTTAAATAAAATAGACCTGTCCCCTGCCCTCAGGGCCACACAACATCTGCAGAACAACAGGGCTGTGTCTCTCTGAGCACCTGTTCCCTCTTGTTCCCACCCGAGACTCATCGTCCCAGACTATCGCCTGCTCTCTGCTCTGCACAGACCCATGCTGGGACCCCAGCCCCTGTCCTCCCCCAGGCACCTGTATCTGTATATCCATGGAGTTTGGGGCTGTGGGAAGGACTAATGTCACAGCCACACAAACAGCTTGCTGTGGAGCGTTGGACTGTATATGTGTGGGTGAGTGTCAGGCAGCCGCCCTGGCCTCCGAGTGTTCCGATGGCCTTCCTGCTGTCCTCTAGGTCCCTTGGCCCCTTCAGCTCCAGTGACCTCCCTCCTTTGTCCTGCAGGACAGCTGTATTCTTTGCTGTCATCTTGACTCCAGAACTATCTCTTTCCTAAACATAACTAATGTCCTCTTTTGAAACAAAGGCTCATCTCTTTGGGCATCTCAGAAGGACTGACGACCAGGACATGAAAAGTCAGCCCTTTCTTCCTGTCCTTCCTAGCAAGTTTTTAACAGGAAGGCTCTGAGGTTGAAATGTGTTTTTTCACTTATAGAAAAATACGGCCTTCCCCTTAGAAGGCAAAAAGCAGTTAGAGAGCCGGGCGTGGTGGTGCACGCTTGTAATCCCAGTACTTGGGAGGCTGAGACCAGAGAATCAGGGTTCGCGGCCAGCCTCAGCTACTTAGTGAGGCCCTCTGCAACTTAGCGAAACCCTGTTTCAAAAGAAAGAATAAGCTGGGTGTGCTGGTGCACACTTGTAATCCCAGTACTTGGGAGACTGAGACCAAAGGATCCGGGTTCGCTGCCAGCCTTAGCTACTTAGTGAGGCCCTCCGCAACTTAATGAGACCCTGTTTCAAAATAAAGAATAAAAAATAGGGCTGGGAGTGTAGCCCAGAGGTAGAATGCCCCTGGGTTCAATCCCTAGTACCGAAAAAAAAAAAAAAAACATGTGTCTGGAGTCAAGCTGCCTGGATCATCTAACACTGCTGCTTGCTGCATGATCCTGGGCGAGTTACCTAAGTCTCAGTCTGCCCATCTTTAAAGTGGGTGTGGTAATAGCACTCGGTGGGCTGTCACGCTAAAACAGGCAAGGTTTAAGATGTATTTCATGTGGTGGGAGATGATTGCTAGTGGGTGCGGGGGCTCTTTGGGGGGTGATGAAAATGTTCTCAGCTTAGATTGTGTAGATGGTTGCACCACTCCATAAATACACAAAAAATAATTGGATCCTAGGCTTTAAGTAAGTGAACGTATGGTATGTGAATTTCATCTCGGTCAAGCAATTAAAAAAACCCACCTTGTGTAGTACTCAGAAAATGATAGCTTATATCAACGCCTAGCTCACGCCCTCTCAGACCACTGTCCTTATCACACTGGGAAAATGATGGCAGGTGATCCCATCAGCCACAGCACCTGCAGATGCAGGATCACAGGACACCAGTGTTGGAAGGAAATGCACATCGTCTGTATCATCATGCTCATTTCGATGCTCTACATCAGAGACAGCATTTGTCTGGGTAACTGAAAGCCACCATCCAGGTGTATAGACAGGCAAGGACTCATGCAGGGCTTACATCTAAAGGCAGCAGAGAAGATGCCAGCAGCCCTTTCCCTCCAGAGCCCCACGCCTCACTGAATCCTGATCCTGATAGTGTTCTCAGGGGAATGTGAATAACAAGGAAATAGATATATACACAAGGAAGTTGTATATCTTGCACGTACTATGTGCAACATATACAATGCGCTAGAGGCAGGGCATAAGTTTTCTCTTGACAGTGATGCCTAAGAAGAGATGCAAATTTCCCCATTTTTCAGATGAGGAAACAAAAACCTAGAGAAATCAGTAACTTACCCAAGGTCACATGTGTTTCAAACTAGAATTTAAAACCAGGTCTGGGGCTGGGGACTTAGCAGAGTACTTGCCTGCGCACGCAAGGCCCCAGGTTTGATCCTCAGCATTGGGCGGGCGGGGGGAGGTAAGGAAAAGTAAAACTGGATCTGCTGGATCCTAAAAATCTATGCTTATCCCGCCTCATTGCCCTGTCTTGTGGTGCAAATCAGCTCACTCGCTCTGTTCCCATATTGAGCTGTCGGTCTCTGCAAAGCACCTCAGTGTGTGAGAAAGAATAATGTGTTCCCAATTGCAGGTGCCTGAGTCAGGGCGCCCTGAACCCTGACCCCCTTTTAAACTCCTTCTCTTCTGCACCAGTTTATCATTTCAGGATCCTTCTCAGTAGCAGCAGAAAATCAACCGAATCATTCTTGCCTGGTAAGTCACTTCCTAAGACTGTCTCCAGCTGGGGTCCAATAGAATAATGTCACAGGCGACCATAAGGCTACACACAATTTCTCCCCCATCCCTGCACCACCTGTAACCAGGCCGAGGGCCCTCCCACACATGCTTCCTCTTACCTCCCCGGAGGCATGAGAGGACAGATCCCAGAGGACTAAGGAGCAGGAAGGGACAACCCAGTCACCTCAGTTAAGGCATCCCTAGCTTCTTAAGAGACCCTCACTGGAGGAGCCGCAAAGCTCCCTGGGGCCCAGGGCTCTCCTCTGCAGAGCAAGGGGCCAAGCATGCTGCGGTGCACAGAGCAGGCCTCCCGCCATTCCTACAGAGGCCGAGGGATGCTCCAGCACCTGCTTCCCTAAGGATTCAACCCACTGAGCTCTAAACATCAACATGGACAAGGCTGTGTCCCTCCCTAGCAATGCACCAAGATGGTACCTTTGGAGTCTCAGGGTGACCAGCTCCCTACAACCAGATGAGATCTATTTGAAAATTTCCAAAGGGATTCTTACCATGTCTGAACATACCTTTCTACATATGGCCCAGAATCATGAAGCATGAGCCTGTCACATCCCAAGACACTGAACCAAGACTCCTGCCTGTCTCCTGTGGGATAAATGGATGGGACTTTCCCAAAGATGACTCTGGGGAATGCTTGTCCCATGATCTACTCTGTGGAGGGAGTCAGGTGAACATTGGAAAATCTCTACTTATTGTCCCCTCTCTGTATTATCCACAGTTCTCATTAAAGTCTCTGAGAAGCCAGGCATAGTGGCGCATGCCTGTAATCCCAGTACTTGGGAGGATCGCAGGTCCAAGGACAGCCTCAGCAATGTAGGGAGATTCTCAGCAATTGAGCAAGACCCTGTTTCAAAAATTAAAAAATAAATTAAGGCTTGGGTGCAGCTCAGAGGTAGAGTGCCCCTGGGTCCAATCGCCAATACCACAAAAAAAAAAGGCTCTGAGAAATCCTGCATCAAAGACCTGCTGTTTCCCTTTGTTATCCAGCCTTTTTTAAATATAATTTAACACCCCCCATCCTTTTTACACAAAACACCTCTTGACTTGCTGAAGGACTAGGGTTCCAGGGATTCACATTTAAAATGCCCTGTTGGGGAGGTGGGCACTGGGGATAAAATCCAGGGGCATTCTACCTCCAAGCTACACCACCAACAACAACACTTTTTTTTATTTATTTATTTTGAAAAAGGATGTCACTAAATTGCTGAGTCTGGCCTCAAACCTACAATCCTCCTGGTTCCCAAGTACTGAGATTATAGGCATGTGCCACCACGTCCAGCAAAAAACACTTTTTGATGAAAAGAATTATGAGGGTAGATGGTGGTGATGGTTGTACAATATACTTATATTTAATATCACTTAGCTGTAATACTTGAAATGGCAAAGATAGTAAATTTTATGTTAAGTATACTTGAACACAATAAAATATAGGGAGGGGAGCACTTTATGAGTCTCTGCTCATCTCAGCTCCCACAGCTTTCTTCTCCCACCCTGACCCTCAATGTCTCCTTCAGCTGAATGGCAGCGTGGGCTTCAACATTGTCAGTGCCATCTCTTCTGCGGTTGGAATCATCCTCCTCATCACAGATATACATCTGGTCGAAACATATACCAACTCCGGTTATTATCCTCCCCATTATATCTTGGGAGTGGTAAGTAAAGCTGCTCAACCAAAGACCCTCTGCATCTAACCTAGCTATGTTTAGAAAACTGTCAGAAAGGGCCTGACAACCAAGCTCCCTCACCAAGCACTGTCGGCAGAGAAGGTGCTGTCAGAATCGGAGCTAAGTCCCTGACTGCAGGTCAAGCACGTGACTTTTTTCCTAGCCTGGGTCACTGCCTTTATAAAACAGCACACATTTTGTAATGGTGTTGGGAAAACTCAAGATGATGGTACATACAATGGATATATACCCACCAACCAGCAACTGTGCCTGCGTTCTCTGCCTTCCCCGCCCATTATTATAGACCAGGATCGGAAAACTTTTTCTGCAAAGGGCCAGATAGTATCTCAGGCTTTGCATGCCAGACAGTCTCTGTCACAGCTACAGCAGGCCTCTAGCAGCCATAGAAAATAGTAAACAAATGAGCATGGCTGTGTTCTGATAAAAAAAAAACCTACCTTTATTTATAAGATAGACAGCAGGTGGGATTGGGCCCACGGACCACAATTTGCTAGCCTGTTCTATTGACCAGCACTATCCAATAGGAATAAAATATAAACCATGCATGTGATTTTAAATGTCCTAGTTGATGCATGAAGGGGGAAAAGGCAATGAATAATTTAATAATACACTTTCTTTTAACTAATATGTCCAAATTACCGGTACTTAGGACCTCATTGGGTAGGTGCCCTGCCTCTACCCAGGAGAGTACAGGATCCTGTCTCTGTAGACACAGGCTCAGAGAAGATATTAAACAAAACAGGCCGGGCCAGCTCAGCTCTATTGATTACCATTAGCTCAGCCACTTTTACCCAGTCATGTCTACAATGACTCACTTCTTCCTCAAACCAAGCAGAAAAAATACACAGATTTGCCCATGTCATCAGCGAAGGCTCCCACATCAAATAAAACTTACATGAAGAAAATGTGTATGCTTTTCTCCTATTAACCTGTCTTTTGTTATAGGGCCCTCAGCCATGAACTTAGAGATGGGAGACGAAAAGATAGTTCTCCTCCTTCACAAACCTATAAAACAATGCTACTCTTCTCACTAATTTTATTTTTATTTTGGAAAATAGAGTTTTAGGGGGCTCTTTTTTGTTTTGGTTTTTTGTTTTGGGGTTTTTTTTTGGTACTAAGGATTGAAGCCAGGGGCATTCTACTTCCTAGCTGCACCCCCAGTCCTTTTTAGTGTGGTTGGTAGGTGTGTGTTTGATGGGTGCGTGTGTGTGTGTGTGTTACTGGGACTGAACCCAGAGGCACTCTATCTCTGAGCTACACCCCCACCCCTTTTTTATTTCTTGTTTTTTAAACAGAGTCTCACTAGTTTGCTGAGACTGTCCTCAAACCTGTGATCCTCCTGCTTCAGCCTCCCAAGTACTGGGATTACAGGTGTGTGCCACCACACCTGGCTTATTTTTTATTTTGAAACAGGGTCTCATAAGTTCCTGAGGCTGTGATCCTCCTATCTCAGCCTCCCAAGTAGTGGGATTACAGGGATGTGCCACCATGCCCAGCTCAGCTATTTTTTATTGAAGACGTCTATATCAACAGGTAATGTGATGAAGTGTGTCTAGATCTTAGCCCTAGTTACCCCATATTGCTTCCCTGAGCACTGCAAGGCCATAAGCTCCACTATATTTGGCATGAGACAGGTGTCCGTGAACTTTGCTAGTACTGCATAATGCTTAACCTCGGCTTCTGTATCCCCGCCGCTTTGCTTACGCAGATGTACAAAATCAAAGCATTGCCTATTGTAAGGTAAACATGTATTGTTTAGTCTTAAATGGTCTGTTTTCCGTCTTTCTAAAATTATGTGAACTTGAACTTTTGATCCTGCGAAACTTTACTTTTTCCTATATAAGTGGCCTTCAATAGAGCCTTGGGGCTGCACTCACCAGGGGTGTGTGTGGCCCCAACCGGTCAGTAAATAAAGACCTCAAAATTGGATTTTTGGAGTCTGGTGTATCTCTGTGGGTTCCCTTGCTACAGTAATGCACAGTTTTATTTTTAAATAGATAAATGAATACTTTTTTAAATGTTTCTATTTTAGTTTCTAAGATGGTATATATGAGCAAAAAAAAATTAAGAATGTAAAGAGGTCCTGAGACCAGAGCTTTTGGGAACCCCTGGTGTACTCTACAACTCCTCTCCCCAGGGGGTCTTCAGGAGCCCCAGCATCAACAAAATGACGTTAAATGCCTGACCCCGGTATTTCAGGCCCTGCTCAACAGACCTCAGTCCCTCTTCCCAGTGCCCAAACCCCAGTCCTCCAGCCCCTCTCTCAATGGCTCCTGCCCTGAACTCACCAGCCTCAGGGATGCATCCACTCATTCATCAAACACCAAACCGCTGCCTCTGCAGGTAAAACCCAAATCCCACCCCAGGGACCCAGAGGCTCATATGGAAGAACAGACATATACAAGATAACAGTGGTACAAACATAAGATACTTTAAACAATGCGGAGAGAGACCTGTAGAATAGTGGAAGGGGATTGGGGGAGCGATTTGAAGAGGAGGAAAAGGAGGATTGAGAAAGGAAACAGTTTGAATAATACTATGGCAATATATGATGGTATTACTAGAAATTTCACTAACATGTATGTGGAGGGAGGGAAGAGCGGGGTGGGATGCGGAAGGAAACACACCAAAAGTCGTGTGCATGTATGTTGATATCACATTGAACCTCACTGTGATGTATAATTGCAATGCACTCATAAAAATTTTTTTATTTCTTTTAGAAAGGTAACAGTGGTACAAGAACACAGAACAGAGCCAAATGAAATGCTGTGGGAGTCCAGAGCAGGATGTGGCAAGGGAGCAAGCATTTATTTTTCTCAAGTGGCAGCAGGTTTCCTAAGGACCACTTCTTGGGATCTTTGGGTGCGTGACAAATAAACCCTCATCCCACCCCAGGGAGTGGCCGGGATGGGGAGGGTGAAACAGACACTAACTAGTATCCCCATGAATGTGGAAGAATCTGGAGACTGAGGGGGCAGCTTTGCAGGATCACGTGGGGCCCTGGAATGGGAAGAAAAGGAAAGAGAGGGCAGAAGGGAGAGGGGGCCTAGAAACATGGAGGAAGGCCAGGTCCTGGAGAAGAAAGGCGGGTTTCGGTGCTCTGTGGCAGGAACAGGCAAGGTGCTGAGATCGAAGACGTCCAGTAACTCGATGTTAAGAGAATCCTTCTGGCCAAGTGTGGTGGCATATACCTGTAATCCCAGTACGTGGGAAGCTGAAACAGGAGGCTCGCAAGTTCAAGGAGAGCCTCAGCAACCTAGCAAGACCCTGTTTCCAAAAATAAACAAATAAAAAGAGTTGGGGGTGTAGCTCAAAGTTAGAATGCACCTGGGTTCCATCGCCAGTACCAAGAAAAAAAGAGAAGCCGGACGTGGTGGCGCACGCTTGTAATCCCAGTACTTTGGGAGGCGGAGACCGGAGGATCCGGGTTCACGGTCAGCCTCAGCTCTCTCTCTCTCTCTCTCTCTCTCTCTCTCTCTCTCTTTACTTAGTGAGGCCCTCTGCAACTTCGTGAGACCCAGTTTCAAAATAAAGTATAAAAAATAGGGCCGGGGGAGGTAGAACGCCCCTGGGTTCAATCCCCGGTACCGCAAAAAAAAAAAAGAGAGAGAGAGAGAGAGAAAATAGTTCTGCTTTAATGAAAATAAGCAAGTGACCTCTAAAGTTTCACAAACCTTGTGTTGAGCAAAAGAAACCAGCACAAAATAATATGTACCACTTAATTCCATTTTAATAAGTAAATAAAATAAACAGCAATATCAATCTACCGTGTTAGATATCAGAATAGTTGTTACCTTCTGGGAGGAGGAGATAGAAAGTGATTCAGACAAGGCAATGCCAGCGCATGATAATATTCCAGTTTTGGTTTCAAGTGTGACAACTACGTGCGCATGTACCCACTATTTGTAATAATTGTTCAGGGTGTACATTGATGTTTGTGCTTTTTATCTAACTAAATATACTTCGACAAAACCATTTTTTGTGTGGGGTACTAGAGATTGAACCCAGAGGCATTCTGCCTCCAAGCTACACCCCCAGCACTTTTTCTTATTTTTTGTTTTGATACAGGGTCTTTCTAGGTTGCTGAGAGTCTTGCTAAGTTGCTGAGTCTGGCCTTGAACCTGCGATCCTCCTGTCTCAGCCTCCCTCCCAAGTACTAGGATTACCAGCATATGCCAGTATACCTGGCTTGACACAAGCATTTTTAAAGATCACATAAAACTTTTCCAGAGAGAGTATGCGTGTATAATTGTACATACAAGGAGAGGTAAAGTGCTTTCTTGCTGAGTGCTACGTCAAATCCAGAAGTACAGAATTTAAAGGCGTTTGAGCATAAATTCAAGCATATATATGTGAAGAACATGAGGAGCAGAAGAGCAATGAAGAAACCTGTTAAATTATTTTATTAGTGCATTGCAATGACACATCATAGTGAGGTTAAATGTGATGAAAACATACTTGAACACATGTATGTCATTTGCAGGAAAATGGGTGGAACTAGAGAATGCTACGCTAAGTGAGGTGAGCCAGTCTCAGAAGGCCAAGGAGGGGATGTTTTCTCTCATATGTGGAAGCCAGAGAGAAAATAGGAAACATAAGGGACTTTAAATAATATGAAGAGGAGGCGGGTGTGGTGGTGCACGCTTGGAATCCCGGTACTTGGGAGGCTGAGACAGGAGGATCGCAGGTTTGCAGCCAGCCTCTTTGGGGTGTTTCCCTCCACACCCCACCCTGCTCGCCCCTCCTCCCTCCCTGCACATATTAGTGAAATTGGTAATAATACCTTCACATATTGCCATTATTTAGTATTATTTGAACTGTTTCCTTCCTCAGTCCTTCTTCTTACCCCCTTTAATTCCATCCCCCAATGCTATTACACTACTCTGCAGGATTTTCTGTGTGTGTGTTGTCTGTGTGTGTTGTCTGTGTGTGTGTGTGTGTGTGTGTGTGTGTGCGTGCGTGCATGTATGTGCACACACGCGCGCTCACTAAGTTGCAGTGGGCCTCCATAAATGGCTGAGGCTGGGTGCAAACCTGCGATCCTCCTGTCTCAACCTCCAAAGTACTGGGATTACAAGCGTGCACCACCACGCCCGGCTCCTCTCCATATTATTTAAAGTCCCTTATGTTTCCTATTTTCTCTCTAGCTTCCACATATGAAAGAAAACATACCATCCTTGGCCTTCTGAGACAGGCTGATCTCACTTAGCATAGCATTCTCTAGTTCCACCCATTTTCCTGCAAATAACATAATTTTGTTCTTCATTACGGCTGAGTAGAATTCCATTGTGTGTATATACCACATTTTCTCTCTCCATTCATCTATTGCCAGGCACCTGGGTTGGTTCCATAGTTTGGCTATTGTGAATTGTGCTGCTATAAACATAGGTATGCATGTTTCACTATAGTATTCTAACTTGAATTCTTCTGGAAAGATACCAAGGAGAGGCAGAGCTGGGTCATATCTGGGATGTCCAGACATCAAAGGAAAGGTCAAGGGTTTTATTAAACAGAGAAATCTACACCATTTTTTTTTTTTTTTGCAGTACTGGGGATTGAACCCAGGGGCATTCTACCTCCAAGCTACACCCCCAGCCCTATTTTTTTTATTCTTTATTTTGAAACAGGTATTCTTTATTTAGCAGGGCCTCACTAAATAGCCGAGGCTTGCCGCGAACCCAGATCCTCCTGTCTCAGCCTCCCAAGTACTGGGATTACAAGTGTGTGCCACCACACCCGGCTCACACCAATTATTTTGAAAGAAAGTTCCTTGGTACCTTGGGTGCTTGCCGGAGCTGGTGAGCTCTGACTAAGGAGTGGCAGCCATTACTGTGTAAAACTAGTCATAAGGACATGGCTGCAGTTCAGTCACCAGTTACTGGAAAAAAATAATCCTGAAGATAGTGCAGAGCCAGATATGGCGGCACGCATGGAGTGTTTGGATTTAAAGCTACAGTCCCTCTTTTTTTCCCTGTTTGTCTCCTTTCTACCTATTTATTTCTCTCATCCTACCTCACCTTGGCTTATAGATGCATCTCCCCCACCTCCACCCTCCACATGTCCACACAATGTTCACTCCCTGTGTTCAAGAAACCTGGCAATCCACCCCCTTCAAGGTCAAAGTAACTGAGATATTTTCAAGATTTTCAGGGATATTCGACTGCCAGCTTTCACGATGACCTGATCCAGACCCCTGGGTGGCACCTAAAATCTCCAGTCATTGCCCTACAACTTCCAGGACCAATTAAGTCTTGGTGACCCAGTATTGACTGCTAGTAAGAATGCAAAAGTAGGTAGAGCCCCTTTTGTTGTACTTAGGCAGCCGCACCCCAGTGCTTCTCCCTCCCCTTTTCTCTATCATAGTATTCGGGGTATGCAATCCATGTGCTGTTACAAAGCAGGCTATCGGCACATGCTTTTAGAGAACAGCTGGTACTGCAGACAGGAAAGCGGACTGTTGGCTTTGGCCCGCTAGCATAGCAACCCAGACAAGAAAGACAAGATAGGGCAGTAAAAACCCTATTTAAGACCTGAGGTTTCAGAGAAGGAGAAATGTTCCCCTTAGGCACTCCATCACACCCCTTCTCCAGCGTGTGTCTGTCTGTCTGTCCGTCTTTCTGTCTGTCTCTCTCTCTGTCTCTCTCTCTCTCTCCCTCTCTCCCTCTCTCCCTCTCTTTCCTTCTCTTTCTTTGTCTTTCTGTAATAAAAACCTGCTTAAGCATTGCAATTAGTGTTTTTCCCAGCTCTTTATTTCTATATTATCCAAGGAAAAGGACCCACGGCGGCACCAAACCTTTACATTGGAGGCAGATCGCCCTGTGAGAGACTACCCCCTAAGCAGGGGCAATCATATCGTGAGAACCAGATTGCCCCCTTCCAGGACCACGAGTGTGAGCGGGGAATGAAGGTGGCCCTGTCAAGTGACAAGGGGTTCTCCAGAGCCCTGCAGAACCAACTGGATCTCAGCTTGACCAAGACTGTTTAATTATGCCTACCTCTCTCCCAGCCCCAGTTCTTCATCTATTTACACCAAAAGTTCACATCAGTGTGCCAAGGACAAGGCTGTGACACTTCATCTTGCCAGTCTTCCCAGTATGACTATGCTGATTAAAGTTCTTTTCCTGCTTCTCACCATTATTTTTTCCATTTGATTTTTGGGGCAAATGGCCAGACCTGATTTGTTGGGACCCCAGAGTCTGGCCTCTGAAACTAGGACTCTGGTACAGTTCCTCCTTCCCCCACCCCACACGTGTCATTTACCACATCTGAGCAGTGTTTCAGATGAAATTGCAAAGCTAAACTCAACTTCTTTAGCTCCTATGTCCTTTGCCTTAAGGAGGCCTTGTCCCAAGTAGGGGCCAGACCTTCAGTGTGGTCCACATAGTGCAAACCCAGGTGGTGCGCACCAGAACTCGACCCTCCTTGGCCAAATCCTAATGAGCCCAGGAGAATCTCAACTGACCCACACCCTCGTGTTTTTTGAACAAGAAATGAACATCTGCTTTTGTAAGTCTTTGAGACATCGGATTTGCTTGTTACCATAGCAAAAGCTGAAACAGTGGTCACGATGACAATTGGGGAATTTTTTTTTTTTTTTTGCGGTACCGGGGATTGAATGCAGGGGCGTTCTACCTCCGCGCTACACCCCCGGCCCTATTTTTTTATACTTTATTTTGAAACCGGGTCTCACGAAGTTGCCGAGGGCCTCACTAAGGAGAGAGAGAGAGAGAGAGAGAGAGAGAGAGAGAGAGAGAGAGACGGGAAGAGAGAGAGAGAGAGAGCAAGAAGGAGAGCTGAGGCTGGCCACGAACCCGGATCCTCCGGTCTCCACCTCCCAAAGTACTGGGATTACAAGCGTGTGCCACCACATCCGGCCCAATTGGGGAAATTTTACTGACCTCACAGTGGCCTCCCCCAGGTCAGGATAGCTGCTGGGGTATTTGTGGCTATTCTGGGAGCCGTATCTCTCTTCCTGTTTCCTTGTTGTTGGGCCAACTGATTACCCATTGTGACCATTTCTGTTCTCGGTCTTTGTTTTGTTTTGTCTTTTTTTTTGTCTCATTTATCCAATGTCCATTTAGTAAAAAACTGACTGTGAGCAGTGAAGAAGGAAAGTGAAAGTACAATTCTCAGAGTTTATATAGAAGACCCGGCAGGAGGTCAGCAGGTGCCTGACGCGGTCAGTCGGCCTTGGCTCCAGCATGGCTGGGGTAAATACCTCTTGATTTCCAAGGGAAGGGGCGCAGTGAGTGGATGGCCCACTGGAAGGACTCATTCCTGTGCTTCTCGGTCCAGTTTACTAGAATTAGAAAGTCTGCGGACCAGCTTGCATTTTGAAAGCTTAAACACCGATTCTGCTCTCATTCAAAAGTCTGTTTTCCATGGAACACAATGAGGCCTCTGAGAGTGAGTTCTCCTTTGTAAGTCCACAGGGCTTCATTATGGGTTCGGGGCACAGGGAGGCAGGGCCATCAGAGTGGCATGTGACGTGTACAAACCTCCCGGATGCTGTGGGAGACCCCAGCGCCTCGGGACTCCTGGGGAACAGCAAGCACAGGGCCTGTTTCCCTGGTTTGCTGTGGCTGCATTAGTTCAATTTGAGGATCACTTCTCTGACTCTTAGTTCCAAGTCAAAGACACCATTCCAATCCCTTTCTTCCACAAAATGCCACCATCAGGAGCCCAGGAGGTTGTCTGAGGAACTGACTCTCTCTATAGGGTCAGAACGATGGGGGAGGTTTACATCAGAGGCAGAACACTGCAGAGTCCTGAAGATGAGGCGAGCCTGCGCTGCGCTCTTGGCTTCTGCAGGGATGCGCTTGCCTGCAGGCTCCGCCTTCCCGTGCTGCTCAGTGCCCCTCTCTCCTCTCACCCCCCTCTTCTCTCTGAGACTCCCCCATCCCCTCCAATCCCTATGCACTCCCTACACACAGCAGTGTCCCCTCCTCGCTCTCTGACCCCTCCGCCTCCCCTCTCTACCGGAGGCACCCCATCAAGGCGTTTGCCTACACAAGGGCTCCCCTTTTCTTGGAGGAGCGCTGGCAGTAAGGAAGAAAATAGCAACTCTTTTCCACCCACACTTGAGCCTCACAAAGACCTGGAAGGAAGGAAGGAAGGAAGGAAGGAAGGAAGGAAGGAGAGAGAGAAAGAAAGAGAGAGAGAGAAAGAAGAAAGAAAGAAAGAAAAAGAAAGAAAGAAAGAAAGAAAGAAAGAAAGAAAGAAAGGCATAATGTACAACCAAAACTCCTCCAAATTACTGGGAATGGGTGGGATTACTATAGGTAGATTGGGGGCTTCAGCCAGTTCATGGGAAACTAAAGGAAATGGCTATCCTATAAGGCTGGAAGGATTGGGAACACAAACACCCCAGTCAGCTCACTTTTGAGACATTTGGGTTTCAAACAGATTTGTTTTGACTGGAAAATTCAAGCAAGGATTCATGGAAAAAGGCTTCCAGTCGGGTCTTGAGGAGTGACTTAGATGTGGACGTACACCTGTTCCTCTCTCTGGTTCACAATCTCCTGGAATAACTGTGCCTTTTGTGCAGCTTCAATCCAACCTTCTCTCAGTGTCCACTCTCAGTCGTGTGTCCAGTTCAATGTCCATCCAGTCAACAAGCCTCCCAGGAGCAGCCCAGCTCTTGGGCACATCTCCCAACTACTTTGGCACTGATGGCCTAATTGTCCTTAGCCATAACTGTACTATAATTGCCCAACGATGGCTCTATGCTGTCTTGCCAGTCACTCCAGAGCACTGCTGTAGTTTGATGTGGAATGTCCCCCAAAGGCCCATGAGTTGAAGGCTTGGTTTCCAGGGCAACCATTTTCAGAGGTAGAGTTTTTGAGAAGTTATTGGATCATGAAGCCTCTTATCTCATCGATGGATTTGTTGCAGGAGGCTTTGGTCCATGGAGAACAGAGGCTCAGAGGCCGGAATAGGATAGCAGGTCTGTTGACTCGCTGGTGATTCTCAGATAGGGACTTGGGCCCCCTAGCTCAGGGCCTATCTGGGTTTTTTTATTTATTTATTTATTTATTTATTTATTTATTTATTTATTTATTTTGTGGTACTGGGGATTGAACCCAGGGGCGTTCTACCTCCAAGCTATACCCCCAGCCCTATTTTTTGTTTTTTATTTTGAAACAGGGTCTCACTAAGTTGTGGAGGGCCTCACTAAGTAGCTGAGGCTGGCTGCGAACCCGGATCCTCCTGTCTCAGCCTCCCAAGTACTGGGATTACAAGCGTGTGCCACCACGCCTGGCTAGGGCCTATCTGTTTTTATAAAGCTGCTAACTCATCCTTTAGAAGCGGGAGGGGTGAGTGGAAAACTCCTTGCCTAGCCTAAGCAAGACACAGAAGCAGATGAGCCGTTAGCCTGTTCATTGTTTCTCTTTTTTTCTAGCAGTTGTATGCCTTATCTTGGCAGTTACAGTTTCACAGAAAGTCCCAGCTATGTTCACCGGGGAGGGGGGCTGGGAAAGAGGTTTTATTTTTCTGGTTAGTCTCTAGGCTTCCAGCCAAGAGTCATCCGCAAGGACATAGCTGGGCTTCTGCCTCAGATTACTCCATTAATGGGTTCATAATTGAATGGACTCTTGGAAATTGTTGGAAACTATAGGAGATGGAACCTAGTTGGAGGAAGTAGGTCACTGGGGACATGCCTGGGAAGGATAGATCCTATCCCTGGTCTCTTCCCTTTCTCTCTCTCTCTCTCTCTCTCTCTCTCTCTCTCCTTCCTGGCCTACATGTTCCTACTAACACAAGTGCTTCATAGCCTAGCATCTAGCATACCATCATGCGCACAGCAGAAACTCAATAAATGCTCATTCACTGTTGGCTCAGGATATCTTAATGGCCCACTTCTTGATTTCTCATTTTCTCAAAGACAGACTTTGGAAGGCGTCTCCATGGAATCATATGCTAGCCAAGGCCATAAATACTCTGGGGTGTAGATAAACTCAACGTGGCATCCAGACAATAGACTCATTGACTCTAAATGAAACTGTGAAGAGGACTTTGGTGCTTGAAAAAGAAAGCTAATATTTCCTACTTCACAGGAATTTCTAGACCAGTTGCAGAGGCCAACAGAGCCTGAAGAAGGGACACCCGGAGGCTGGCCAGGACTACCAGGTAAGACTTCTAGGAATTCCTCTGTGAAGTTTTGACAGAGACTAGATCTCATCGGGAAAGAAATGGGACTTAGACAGGCCCTGGGCGGGTCAGGGATGTGCATGTAGGTCATGCGCTCCAGCATCATGGGACTCCCAGCAACCCATCCTCACAGGTGCAGAGTTGGGCCACATGGGAGGCAACTGAAGGGTCAGAACAGGTGCATGGACCCGGCAATCTTGAGACAGAAGGCATCTTTGGGAGGGCCCCTCCTGATTCTAGCTGCAGGTGCATTGTGATCGGTTTAATTAGGACCGTAGTCTAAAACTGGTGGAAAGGCTTCTGACAGAACCACCTCTGTTCCTGACATTTTCCTGATAAGAAGTAGAACCAAGCTAGGCATGGTGGCACCCGCTTGTAATCCCAGTACTTGGGAAGCTGAGACAGGAGGATCACAGGTTCACAGCCAGCCTCGGCTACTTAGTGAGGCCCTCCGCAACTTAGTGAGACCCTGTTTCAAAAATAAAGAATAAAAAATAGGGCTGGGGGTGTAGCTTGGAGGTAGAATGCCCCTGGGTTCAATCCCCAGTGCCACAAAAAATAAGAAGTAGAACCGAAGAGGTCACAGGAGCCCATCACAGGGCCCAGCTGTTTTCAGGTTTTCAGGTCCACAATTGTATTGTTTTTCCACACATAGAAGAAGGAAGCCACTATGAAGAAGAAAGACAGACTAATCCATTTTCTCATGTCGTGTATGGCCTTCAGCACAGTATTCATTATGAAAATGAAAGGTGGACAGACCTTCGATGCTCATAATTCAAACCCCAGCTTCAGCCCTTCCTAGCTGTGTGACTATGGCCAAGTTACTTACCCTCTCTCAGCCTCATTTACTCCGTCTGCAAAATGGTCATAGAGAGAGAAATTGCCTTCTGTCTACAGGGCTGTGAGGCATAGGCGCCCAGGGTCTCTGCCCTTGTTCTTGTAATCCATCCCCTAGAACACCTGCTGCTCCTTCAGGAAAGCAAGGAATGCTCAAGAAGTGGCGCTGTCTCGGCTCCCGCTGCTGAGCGTCCTGCCATTTGTACGTCACCTGATAGATGTGACGAGCCTTTAGAGAATGAAAACTGAGAGAAATGAAAACAGCAGTCAGAAAAGAGAAATCCCAGCGCCGGGTCCACTGCTGCGAGCCGCAGTCACGAGCCAGCCGCATCACCCTCCGTGCCTCAGTCTCTCTACTTTGCAGACCTGTGAGCAGGATCAAAATGAGTGAGAGGTCATGGCGAATGCCATGCTGCCAGGTGACAGACCCACGACAGGTGTTTTTCTTATGGGAGAGCAGAGTTGCAAGAAAGCAGCTAGATGTCAAAATAAGGAAAAGCTAGGAATTTCCTGCAGTTCTGCATAGCCGGTATTTTTGACTGTTGGGGTCCAAGGAAAGGCACCGACGCCACCAGGAGAAGTGTGGGCGTTTCCGAACAGCCCTAAGTCTCAAGTGGCAGCAACATAAGAATCAACTAGAGAGCACGTTAAAATGCAGATTACACCAGATGTAATGGCACACTCCTGTAATCCCAGTACTTGGGAGGCTGAGACAGGAGGATCACAGGTTCAAGGCCAGCCTCAGCAACTTAGTGAGGCCCTCCACAACTTAGCGAGACCCTATTTCAAAATAAAAAATAAAAGAGGGCTGGGGGTGTAGCTCAGAGGTAGAATGCCCCTGGGTTCCATCCCCAGTACCACAAAAAGAAGTGCAGATTTCTCATCCCTACCCCCTGGAGTTTCTGGTTCAGTAGGTCTGGGGAGTGGACCAAAAATTTCTGGAAGTCTCTCAAAAAACTAGGAATGGAACCATCTTATGATATGGCCCAGCTATACCATTCCTCGGTATTTTTCCAAAAGAATTAAAGCTAGACTACTATAGGAATAGATGTATATCCATGTTTATAGCAGCACAACTCACAATAGCTACATTATGGAACCAAACCCAGTGTCCATCAACAGATAAAGAATGGATAAAGAAAATGTGATATATACACACAATGGAATCTTGCTCGGCCATAAAGAAGAACAAAATTGTGTCATTTGCAGGAAAATAGATGGAACTAGAGAAGATTATGCTGAGATCAGCCAGTCTCAAAAAGTCAAAGGTGGTATGTTTTCTCTCATATGTGGAAAGGAGAGAGAAAATAGGAAATGTAAGGGACTTTAAATAATGTGGAGAGAGACCAGTAGAATAGTGGAAGGGGATTGAAGGAGGACTAGAGAGGGGGGAAAGAAGAACTGGGGAAGCAAACAGTTCAAATAATACTATGGCAATATATGAAGGTATTATTACCAAATTCACTAACATATTCTGGGAGGAAGGAAGAAAGGGGCATGAGTAGGGGGGTGGGATGTGGAAGGAAATACGCCAACAGCCGTGTGCATGTATGTCTGCATCACATTGAACCTCACTGTGATGTACAATTACAATGCACTAATAAAAGTACAAATTTTTTATGCAGTACCAGGGATTGAACCCAGGGGCATTCTACCTCCAGGCTACACCCCCAGCCCTATTTTTTATTCTTTATTTTGAAACAGGGGCTCACTAAGTTGCAGAGGGCCTCACTAAGTAGCTGAGGCTGGCCGCAAACCCAGATCCTCCGGTCTCAGCCTCCCGAGTACTGGGATTACAAGCATGCGCCACCACACCCAGCTAAAAGTATAAATTTAGAAAAACAATGTCCAACAAGTTCCCTAATGATACTGACACTGCTGGTCTGGAGACCACACTTTGTAATAGAATTCCGCCCTATGTAATGGAAATAAAATAGCTGGGGGTCAGTTAGGGAAAATGCTCAACACCATGGCCCTTCTGTTAAGGATGGCCTCTGCCTTTCAACAGAGAACAAGTGTGGATTGGGTGTCTCCTCTGTGCCGGGCTCTGTGCTGGAACTTTTCTCACTCAGCTGTCAAAACGCCCTTTGGAAAAAGTGCTATTATCACCTGCCTTTCATAGATAAGTGAGAGCTAACGCAACCTGCTCAAGGTCGTGAAGCTGTTAAATGAAGGAGCCGATCCAGGTCATGCAACTGTTAAATGAAGGAGCTGATGAGTAAACCCAGGGCGGCTGACCTCTCAGCCCTGATGCTGTCTTGCCTTTCAGTTTATTTTCCAGATGATTAATATTAAATAGTTCCAACACCTCAGCCAGCACTCCACACTTGACCTCAGTGTGGCGTGTTTTTCTCGCTCTGGTTGGGGCAGTAGGGCACTGGAATGGATTCACTTTATAGTTGTGATTTCAAGAGGGCAGAAGGCCTACTGAGAGCATATTATTGGAATCAGTGCCCACGATTTTGTACCATGAAATTGGTTTTCTGCAACAAGAAGTGTACAATTTAGGTGAGACAAGACCAGCAGCCACAACTAATCACAAGTCAGTTAAACAAGCAATCATTCCCTCAACTGAATGGGATATATTTCCACCTAATACTGTCTTCAGTGTTTGAGGAGGCTACACACCTCCCTCCCTCCTCCTGTTGTGTCCTTGCTTATCAGCGTAGAAAAATGAAGAAATTCTCCAGATCCACTTTATCAGAGGTTAAACTAGGACCACATTCAAGCTATTCCCTGCTTGGCTACCTCTAATGCTCAAGACTCAGTAGCAACTACATGCTATTAAGGGTTGAGCCATTCTCAGACTCTAGTGCTCTGGTTTAAACACAAGCAAACAGAATTACACAAACTATCCACATGGCCCAACACCAACATGAGCCATACTCATGAAAAGATGAGAAAGGATCATCACCCCAGTCCACTTGGTACCCAGCCTCTCCTGATGGCAAGGGCCCCCAAGGAACCTGGGGAAGATAGTCTGCTTCATCTCTCAGAAACCAGTTAATGAGCCAGGCATGGTGGTGCGCACTTGTAATCCCCGTATTTGGGAGGCTGAGACAGGAGGATCGCAGGTTCGCGGCCAGCCTCAGCTACATAGTGAGGCCCTCCACAATTTAGTGAGACCCTGTTTCAAAATGAAGAATAAAAAATAGGGCTGGGGTGTAGTTCAGAGGTAGAATGCCCCTGGGTTCAATCCTAATACCACAAAAAAAGAAGCTAGTTAATATTGAAAAGTCATACATAAACTAGCTTAATTAAACTCATAAGCTAGTTAAAGAGTTATAGACCTCAAGGGCAGAAAACAACTGGGGCTAATGAGAACTTTGGACCAGGAATTAAAAGGGTATCAAGAGCTGGGTGTGGTGGTGCACACCTGTAAATAATCCCAGTACTTGGGAGGCTGAGACAGGAGGATCGCAAGTTCAAGGGAAGCCTCAGCAACTTAGTGAGGCCCTCAGAAACTTAGTGAGACCCTCAGCAACTTAGTGAGACCCTGTTTCAAAATAAAAAATAAAATCAGGCCGGGGGTATAGAATGCCCCTAGGCTCAGCCTCCAGTACCAAAAAAGAAAAAAAGGGTGTCAAGAATCAAAGTTCTCTATCTCTCTCCCCCCTTCCTCACCCTCCTTCTCTCTCCACTCTTTTTCTCTCCCTCCCCTTACCCATGGTTCCTCATTCTTTCCCACTCTATCTCTACCTGCACAGGACCCTCCATCCTAGCCTCCTTCTCACCGTGATCCACGGACCCAAATTCCCAGAAGAACAAGACTACCGGCCAGCTGGGGTCAGTTGTCCATCCCCAGACCAATCCCCAGTTGCCAGGGTAAGGGGCAGGATGGGGAGGTAGCCTGTGTCCACTCAGCAAGTTCAAGGTGGGCAGACTGAAATATCAGCTGCAGGGGCCTAAGCAAAGCCACCAGCCAAAGTGTACACCAAGGGTCTACGAGGGGCTAAGTAGCCTCTGGAAACATAGTCTTGCAAATCCAAGTCCATATAAAGAAATCAGTCTGTGCCAAGAACAAACAGGGACTCCAAGGAAGGAACGCAGCTTATTTTGTATAGTCTGTGGTAGATGGTTTTTATTTGATGAAGGTGCAGCTAAGCGTAAGAATGAGGATGGGTCGCTCGTTTTGCCAGAGGAGGAACATGCCCCTTCTTGTGTGTTTTGCAGCTGCTGTACAGCATGGCCGTCATGGCGGGGGGAATCAACCACATGCCTGGCATTATTGCACCAGGAGATGTCCATGTCATCCAGCCCGGGGGCTTCCTGGTCTCTGAAAGCCCTGAGCAGCCATCAGGGGTGACCGTTTACCCAACCTCATCAACAGTGGTCCAGTGCGGGGCAGGAAGAACAAACATACAGAAGCCAGTGGTGGTGAATGAGAATCCAGCAGGAGTGACAGGTCACCTGCAGAGCCAACCCACTGGGCTCCCGCATCCAGCAGGAATGACCAGTCTGCAGATTGAACCTGGAATGATCCAGTATGCACCGGGAACCACCATTGTCCTGCCTCCTGGAGACCCTCAGAATCCTCTGAACGCTGTCCCTGGGCCGACATACAACTCAAACCAGCCCCAATGGAACATGTCGTTTGCATCATTTTCTGCCTTCGACCCCAAGAAATTCATCAATGAAGAGGTCAGGACACTGGGGGTGAGTGTGATTTCTTCTCTCCAGTCTGACTCACTTCATAATTGCACTGAGATAGGAAGGGGATGGATTTCGAGGGCAAAGGGCAAAGGACAAAGGAGGGTGGCGGTTTCTGGAGGCCACACCCAGGACAACCCCACAGAGAGCACCCCTCCCTTGTCTTTCGACTACTACTGCCATGGTCTTGGGGGGAGGCTGTAAGATTGCTTAACCCTCCTCTTCCTAGCTCTCCGGGGCAAGGGTCAGCCCTGGTTTCATCAAAAGACCATTGACCAGGAAGTCAAGCGATCCAGGTGTCAGGGCTGGCTAGATTTGCTGAGTGAGCGTCCCCAGACACATCCTGTTACTTCTCTGGGCCTCAGCGTCCTCAGCTCTAGGATGAGAAGATCTGGCGAGAGCCTCTCTACCTCTCTGTACACCTATGAGACCCGAGTTTGAAGGATGTTTCTTCCTCTGATCTAAACAATCTCACCTTTTCTTTATGCCTGTGGATCTCAACCTGGGGATACATTAACATTGCCTGTGCCATTTTAACACATACCTAAGCGTGGACCCCATCCCCAGAGATGTTGGTCCGGTTGGTCTGGGTGAGGCCAGACACCGATCATACCTCGAGTAGTTTTGGAGCTCAACCAGGACTGCGAAGTGCAGCTCCACGGCCCGTGGCTCCAGTTCTGCTCCCTCACTGTGATCCTCTCTCCCCGGCAGGCCATCCAGATTCTCATTGGCCTGATGCACATCTTCTCTGGAATCATCCCTCTGCTGTACACAAAGACTTCTGTGACTGGAATATCCGGCTACCTGTTCTGGGGCGGAATATCCGTGAGTACAAGGTGGCCTCCTTCCTAGGTCACCAGAGGGGACGGGGAGAAAGTAAGGGAAGAAGGACTCTTGCTCCCAGTCATACGACCCTCAGAGCCTGGAGTCAGCCACCTCACGGTGCTGGTGTAGCAAAGTGTTAAGGATCCTGTCTGCACCCCTGCCCTAACAGCACCCCCTCCTGCCTGTGAGCAACTTTGAGGTGCAAATAATCATTACCATATGCTTTATCAATTCCGTGCAGTGTTCTTTCTATGAAATATCTCATATGTAAATCAGAGTACATAAAGTCATGTGTTAGAAACAGCATCAACTACCAGTCATGCAGGCCGATTGTAAAATGTTCAGGAATTATGTAAACTGGTTGTCAAACCATTTGGTAGCAAGGAATCGGCTGCTGTGGGAACACACACGCCACAGAAATCAACAAATATTCCATCCACACCAAGGCCCTTCCCCGCACCACTGAAAGCTCACCGGGCAGAGGTTAAACCTTTTTGCTGGCGCCACTGAGTGCAGATAATGTTGGAAGAGCTTAAATAGCAGTAAAATGAACGCCCGTGTTGGGAGACTCCACTTATATGGGGCATCTAGATTAGTCAAATTCAGAGAGAAAGAGGTGGCATGGTGGCTGCCAGGGGCTCTCCTAATGGGGGCTTAGTGTTTAATGGGGACAGCTTTGGATGGGGACAATGAAAGGGGTTCTGGAGGTGCATGGTGGTGACAGCAGTTGAACAACAATGTGAGTTGTCTTGGTGCTGCTGAACTGTATACTTGAAGGGGGTTGGGATGATAAGCTTTATGTTGTGTGTATTTCACCACAATTAAAAAGAATAAGGCCAAGCGTGGTGGCGCACGCTTGTAATCCCAGTACTTGGGAGGCTGAGACAGGAGGATCCGGGTTCGCAGCCAGCCTCAGCTACTTAGTGAGGCCCTCTGCAACTTAGCGAGACCCTGTTTCAAAATAAAGAATACAAAATAGGGCTGGGCGTGTGGCTTGAAGGTGAAATGCCCCTGGGTTCAATCCCCAGTACCACAAAAAAATAATAAATATTTAAATTTTTAAAAATGAACTCCCAGGTGTCTATGGCCTAGCTCAAAATACAAAGCATGGCCAAGTGTTAAAACCCCCAACAGCAGCCCCTCCCAGCTCCTAGAGATGTCCACTCTTCTCCATTTTATGTTTCTCTTCCCTTGTTTTCCTTTATAATCCAACTCCCTGTGCCAGCATGCCTGGACACTGAGCAGCTCAGGCTTGCATATTTACAAATCCCAATACACGGAATCCCGCTAGATGCGGGTAGTTTCATACCCCACCGGTTGTTTTGTTGGGGAGACTCATCTGTGCCACACACAGTCGTTGTTGATCTATTTTCAGTAATATATATTGACCCACTAGATGAATACACTACGATTTCATTGTCCATTGTCCCATTGAACAACATTTAGGCTGTCTACAGTTCTGTGCAATGCCAGCTATGTCACTGTGACTCTGCTCTGCATGCTTCCTAGTGCTTGTGGGCACAACCTCCTGTGCCAACAGGCTGCAAATGGTTCCAGGTGTGCCTTGAGGTATTGCCGCATAGCCAGGTGGGGCCTGAGCAAACCAGGACTCTGGCCAGTTGCATCTGCCTGCATGGAGACTTCTTCAGAGCTCTTCTTTTTTTTTTTTTTTTTTTTTTTTTTTTTTTTTTTTTTTTTTTTTTTTTTTGCGGTACCGGGGACTGAACGCAGGGGCGTTCTACCTCTGTGCTACACCCCCGGCCCTATTTTTTATACTTTATTTTGAAACTGGGTCTCACGAAGTTGCAGAGGGCCTCACTAAGGAGAGAAAGAGAGAGACAGGGAGAGAGAGAGAGAGAGAGAGAGAGAGAGAGAGAGAGAAAGAGAGAGAGAGAGAGAGAGAGCTAAGTCAAGATGCATGGTGGGGAGAGGGGAGGTCAGTAGATGTTTGCTAGTCAGAGTCTGGTCCTTGGACCCGCAGCATCACCTGAGAGCTTGTTAGAAGTGTAGAATCTTTCCTACTGAATCTGCATCTTAACGAGGTCCCCAGGGGGTTGGTGTGTACACTGAAGAAGTATTTCTGCCACGACGATCATTATCAGGAAATGGAATGGCTGGCTGGGTTCGGGATTTGTACAGGGCAGCTTTCTTAGGTAGAGTCGATTGCCCTCCACAGAGATTTTAACAACCAACATTTTTATCAGCAATGAAAGTTCTTAATCCTCTAAGCCTCTCTCGAAACTGACATGGTCTAACTTTAAAAGTACTGCCAATCTGGTGGGTGTAACACCGGGATTTAAACTTTCATCTCTCTGAAGAATTTGAGCATCTTTTCATGTATTTTGTTGGCCATCCCATTTTCTCTTCTTCCACATGCTAGTTTCTTTTTCTCATTTTTCTTTTGGGTTGCTTATCTTTTTCTTATCTGATTTATTGAAATTCTTTGTAAATTCATGCTTCTTCTCTGTTAGTTATGTGCTGCAAATCATCTTCTTCCAGTTTTTTGACTTGTCCTTTTACTTTTTTATGACGTCTTTTGATGAAAGAAAAAAATCTTAATTTTAATGTAGCCTAATTTGTCAAAACTTTTTATGATCTATTCTTTCAGTGTCTTGCCTACGAAACAGTTTCTTATCCAAGGTCATAAAAGGGTTCTTCTATGTTTTCTTCCAAATTTTTTAAAGGTTTCCTTTCATATTTAAATTCATAAGGGATTGGTTCTCGCTTATGTTATGACTTGAAAGTTCAATTTTATTTTTGTTTTGATTCTGCAGAAAATAATTCCAATCTCTCCTTTGTCCACTGACCTATAAAGCCAACTATCATAGTCAGATATCTAAATATGTGTGGGGCTGCTTCTGAGATCTCTGTTTTCCCATCTCTCTTTATCCATCCCTATAATTATATATTACACTGTATTAATTGTTATGGCTTTAAAGTAAATCTTGATATCTTAAAATTCCTGGAAATGTTTTCCCTTTAGTCAGGAGAGCTGAAACTTATCTTAGTCTTTGATCACCCACGTAAATTTCACGTTCCAAGAAAACTCCATTGATATCTTTTCTCTGATTCTTCCAGGTGACTTTTTATTGTAAACTGAGCTCCCCTACCTTCCCCATCAATAATTTTACCCTAATTGTCCCACTTAGCATGACCCACTCGTAGATAGAAAGGACAGTGATCGTTATCTATGCCCACTTGCCAGATGAGGAGTCTGAGGTTCAGAGAGGTTACATGAGACCGCCACATACTGATAGCCAAAGGTGCTGAGCCCGGGAGGCCCCTCAGTTCAGGGCTGTTGTGAGTGGACCGAGTTCTTCCTGCCTCCTGTTCACATGTCCATCACATTGAGCAACATCGAGTGCTGGTTAGGACTCTCAGGCAGGAACCAGGAGCACAGCGAGGGGAGTCAGTAGCAGAAGTCGAACCGGAGCCCAGCTCTCCTGTCTCCCAGCCCCAAGGTGACACCCCGCCCTTGGCTATCCAAGGTCACAGGCAAGGATGGGACAGGGTGAGCAATATATGACTCCGGACAATGACATGCCCAGCAACGGACCCAGGAGAACTGGCCCAGAGGTGATAACAACGAGACCTAGAATCCTGAAACAAAATTCAGGCTTTTAGAGGAAAGAGAGGCTTCAGCCTCGACACACAGGCGTTTCAGTATCATCACATTTAGTACTTTGGACACCTCACCATTGGGATACTGGAAATGTCAAAGGGAAATAAAACAGATTTTCACATTTTGTATATAGAACTTGCAGACTGAGGGGCGACCTCTGAATGGATGGTTGTCTTTTCTAACACACTGTAAAACAGGTCATTCTTTCTTTGTGTAGTTTATTGTATCTGGATCCCTCTCGGTATGTGCTGAGAAGACCCCCAACACGTGCATGGTGAGTGCCAATGCATCCTGAGGAGTACTGAAATTTCACTCTCTTCTCTTTCTCTCTCTCTCTCTCTCTCTCTCTCTCTCTCTCTCTCTCTCTCGGTACTGGGATTGAATCCAGAGGCATTCTACCTCCAAGCTACACTCTCAGCCCAGTTTTATTCCTTATTTAGAAACAGGGTCTCACTAGGTTGCTGAGAGCCTCGCTAAGTTGCCAAGGCTGGCTTTGAACCTGCAATCCTCCTGTCTCAGTCTTGCAAGTACTGGGATTACAAGTGTGCCCCACCATGCCCACTTCACTCTCTTCTCAACGTGGAAAAAGAGGTCTCAAGGTAGCACTGTGGCCTGGTCCACAGTTCAGCACTGTACACACATTATTCCATTCAGTCTGCACAACTCTGGCAAGTTCTGCTATCCCCGTTTTGCAGATGAGGAAACTGAGGCTGAGAGAGGTCAGGTAACACACAGGGAATACATGACAGGGCTGGGATGTGGACCCAAAGCTCTCTGATTCCCAAGCTGTGCTTTTACCTATCGCATTTGGCTACTCGGATATTTAGCTGTTAAAACAAAAACTTTGCCATTTGGGCAACTCACCAATATTTGCCGTGCATTGACCTAGGGGTGCTGTGCATGAAGCAGAAAGCCAGGCCTGTGCCAGATGGGAAGGCATGCACATTTCGGCCACATCTTCAAGGTATTCCCCACCTTCCCCTCTGCCTGGACCTAGAACAGTTTGCCTTGAACAATTCAGGGTCCCGATCACAGGGCACAGGACAAGGACTTCTCTGCCACCTTTGGAGGGTCACTCTTTGTCCCAACATCTGGAAAAGTATCTGATCACGTTCTGAGCCTCGTTGAGGCCTCTGAGAAGCTTCAGGATCAGTGTAGAGCTCCATGGTGGCCCCTTCATCTCTGCTCCCAGGTCCTCCTCCCTCCTCTTCTCACGTTCTGCATGACTTCTGATCTCTGCCGCCATGCGAAGGAAAGCCAGGGTGAGGGGTTGGGTTGTCTAACAGAGGCCCCCCAATTCACAATTCCCTGTCCACAAGGCAAATTTCTGCTGCCCCAGTCTTCCTTACTTTATCCCCTTCAAAAGGAGCAGAAGCGGCCGGGCATGGTGGTGCATGCTTGTAATCCCAGTACTTGGGAGGCTGAGACCGGAGGATCCGGGTTCGCAGCCAGCCTCAGCTACTTAGTGAGGCCCTCTGCAACTTAATGAGACCCTGTTTCAAAATAAAGAATAAAAATAGGACTGTGTCGGGGCATCAGTCTCTCGGGGCCAGCCCGAGGGTCTGATGCGATGCTGAAAGGGGGGCACACGCCGACGGCCTGAAAATCACATACCTCGGACCGGGAGATTTGTCTGGCAAGATCTCGTTTATTAGAAAGCCAAATCTCTCTTTTATAGTAGAGGCAATACAGGAAATTCGCAATCAGTAGGAAGTGACACCACGCCCCCCTGTAATCTATCATAGGTAGATACACCTGTCGTCTGTGAGCACGGAAGGAGGTAACCGCCTATCACAGCCCTCCTGAGGCTAGGTGGGGCTATCTGCGGGACCTCCCTCCGAGGAATTCGCCAGCGCCATCTTTGCCATTAATATGCTGAATTACTGCCACGTGGGAGAGGCCCGGTGCTCTAGAGCAGGCTTCTGCCAGTCCACCAGGCCCTTTCATGGCACTGGGTAGAGACCCCTACAGGACTGGGGGTGTAGCTCAGAGGTAGAATGCCACTGGGTTCAATCCCCAGGACCACAAAAAACAAAAAGGAGCAGAAGCCCCCAGGTACCCCAACATCAGCTGAGCTCACAGTGCCCTTTAATGCCCCAACCTTGTTCTCACCCTGTCCCACACCCTTGGGAAGTCCAGTGTCCTCTCCAAGCTGTCTGCCAATCGTGGGTCTCCTGAGCCCTCTTGTTCTGATGTCTAAATTTCAGTGAAATCTCTCCTTCAGTCTCTATGTCTGCCAGCTGCCCTGGCTGCAGCCCTACTGTGCACACAGCCCTCTTCTTCTCTCTTTGCTTCCTCTCTCCATCCCCATAACACCCCTAAAGGGAAGCAGCTTGAGTATGAATTGGTTGATAAACAACTGGAGGATATCAGCATCTTAGCACAAAGAAGCAGATCTCTTAAAATTGAATATAAATATAAATATATATATATATATATATATATATATATACTTAATATGCTTTTATTGGTGCATTGCAATTATACATCATAGTGAGGTTCAATGTGACACAAACATCCATGCACTTTCTGGTTCTGAAAACCTTCCCCAGCCAACCCAGGCTGCAGCCTCTCAGTACAGGGACCACGTCTCGCCCACGCCCTCATCTCAAGGCAGGCTTGGGACCTCTGCTGACTTTCCCTGCAGAGCAGCTCCACGCCCTACTCTGCCTCTTCCCAGCCCAGCCTTCCGATCTCATCTCTTACCCGGGGCTACTTAGCAAGCTATTTCCCAAACAAAGGCAGCCCCTGCACTGAAAGGACTCTGCGCATTGATTAAGGAACAATTTTCTGACCTCACTACTCTTGGAATAAACTGGCTTCTTCTCCAGCCTGCCTGACTCCTCTTTTCTCCTACTTTCCAAGCATTGCCTAACGCTGGGTTCTGCTCACCATTTCCTGTCCCTCGGCATCTTCCAGGTGAACGGCAGCATCGGCATGAACATCGTCAGTGCCATCTTCTCCCTTGTCGGGATCCTCGTTTTCATTATAGACATGTCCGTTTCCGAGTCGGTGAGCTTCTCCCCTGCCAGAACCCACCTTCCCAAGGACCCAGAGGGCCCCCAGGCTGCTTCCAGAGCAGGAGGGACCTGCAACAGAACCCATCCTAGTATGACAAGCACCATATCCATAAATTATGTCACCCTCAACAAAACTCTGTGGCCGCAGAGGCAACCATGATAAACCTCATTTCACACCGAGGACGCTGAAGCTCAGAGCAGCGGGTACAGTTCACCCCTTTTTTACTCGTTCTACTTCCTGTTTAGAAAAAGCAAGCACTCAGATCAGCAGCCAGGGCAGCCCCCACACTTGAAGTCACAAGACCACCTGCCCCAGGAATCTGTCCAGGGACAGCCTGTCACACACAGGTGCTGGCGCTAGGTTCTTGTCTTATGCGGAGTCCCCAGAAGTAAAGTCAGAAAGAATTGAGGCACGGTCATGTATTCGGAGGTTATCCCAGGAAACACCCACTGGGAAGGGAGGAAGGAAGAAAGGCAAGGGGAGGGAGCCAGGGGAGCGAGGGCGTCACCAGCAGTTTACCTGGAGCTCCGTCCTGCTGGGACTCTGATAGACTGTGAAGAACGTGCATCTCAGTTAAACCCTGCGCTGGCCAGGGAACCCGGCTGTGGGTCCTCCAGCTTCGCTCAGCCACCGACTGAAACTGCTGCCCAGGGCACCGATTCCCGGTGCTTCCCGTCTGCGATGCACATGTGCAGTGCAGTCATCCCCTGGCCAAGGGAAGCCCTTGGCAGAGTCTGGTGGAAGTCTGGTGGCAAGGGTCAAAATAGGGCCAGTGGGACGTAGGAAGGACAGCCATAGCATTGACCCAGCACAAGATCAGGCCCGAAGAAAATGATGGAGAGTAAGTGTCCCAGAGTTAGCTGGAACCCAGTCCTCCTGCAGGAGTCACCAAGCAGGCCAGGGAGGACGGGCAGGACCAGGGTGTGTGTGTGTGTGTGTGTGTGTGTGTGTGTGTGTGTATGACTGGGGATTGAACTCAGGGTCATTCTACCTTTGAGCTACACCCCCAGTCCTATTATATTTTTGAAACAGGGTCTCACTAAGTTGCTGAGGACCTCACTAAGTTACGAAGGCTGGCCTCAAACCTGCGATCCTCCTGTCTCAGTCTCCCAAGTACTGGGAGTACAGGTGTGCACCACCACACCTGGCTTAGGGCCAGGGTCTTAAATCAGATCTGTGCACAGGGGTGGGGGCTGTCCCTAAGGAGAGCTCCCTGCAGGCCCTGGCCCCTGCTCATGTAACTTGGCATCTAGACGATGCTGCAGCAGACAGCAAACCAGACAAGGCGCTGCGTCAGGCGTCCCCACACTGGGACAGAATGTCCCACCATGGGTGGGTGGTGGTGCTAGGAAATCAAGGCGGCAACATCTACTAGTCCGAAGAGTGGTCATGTGGCACTTGGGACCTCTGTCACTGAGGAGTGTACTCGCATAGTGTAGCACAAAGCTTTGGATTCCCACAGGCATGGGGCCAGACCCTCTGCTGCAGAAAGGAAGAGCACAGAGGGGGCAAGGGAGGAGCACCGTGAACCTCCCACCCCATCGGGGATGGGGCCATGGTCCAAGCACACGGAGCTCTGCCCTGGCTTTGGTCTTAGCAGAAGCCCTTGAAGCTCTGAGGCCTCCATTCCAACCTGCCAAGGGCAGGCCAGCAGGATCCCAGGGACCAGGCCCCAACAGCCAGAAGCCAGGCAGAGCTGAGGATCCTGCTCTGGCTCCTGTCCATCCCGGCCCCCCCGTGAGGACCCCCAGCCCCTCACACAGGACCCCTGGTCAGGGTGCTGGTTGAGATCCATCTCAGTTTGGGTTCCTCTCAGAAGCTGACTTGGAGACACGTCGTTCATGTGGAAGAGAAGCAAACACAAACCCCGGGGCCAAGGCCGCTGGGCTCTTTAACACCAAACCCTGACAGCCACTGGTAGAGGGCCACTCTCGAGGGGCCCATTCCCTGAGCTTCAGGCCTGTCGTGCAAAGAGCAGGGTGGGCTCTGAGGAAGCCACAAGAAATGCAGGTGCTGCAAAAGGCTGAGCTCGGGGGCTTCCGGGGAGGTGAACAAGAATGCACCCATATGTCAGGAGCATGTGCACCCCAACTCTACAGGGACGGAAGCTCAGGACCCTTCCAGACCTCAGTCTCAGTGTATCTTCATCTGGTTGGTCATTTGTACCTTTAAGATATCCTTTAGAGCTGGGCATGGTGGCACACACCTGTAATCCCAGTACTTGGGAGGCTGAGACAGGAGGATCGCAGATTCAAAGCCAGCCTCAGCAACTTAGTGAGACTCTGCTTCAAAATAAAAAAAAAATAGGGCTTAAGGTGTAGCTTGGAGGTAGAATGCCCCTGGGTTCAGTCCCCAGCACTCCCAAAAAATTAATAATAATCCTTTATAATTCAAAGGACAATATTGCAATAATTAGCTTAAAGATCTCAATAATAAAGAAATGCAAGTGCCGACAGCTGGAAGTCAGGCCAAGGGGCACAGATGAGGCAGGGTGCCCAAGGGGGGCACCCACAGTGTCCACCCCAAGGTGCCACAGGCAACGAGGGTCTCAGGCCTTCCAGATGAGCATGTGGCACTTGCCTAATGTGAGCCCTCCAGGTGCAGACTGTCATCCAGATAGTCAACCTTGAGGACTAAAATTCTCCCGTTCCCGTCTGCCTCTAGACTGACTTGAAGGTACTCGTCGGTGGTATCCTGCCCTTCGCCCTCCTCGAGTTCTTCATCACATGTGTAGTTTCACATTTTGGTTGCAAGGCTAACTGCTGGGTCCATTTTGAGGTAAGTGTTGGGCTCTGTTCCAGGAATCAGAGCATGCTCTGGGGAGCTGTAGAAAAAAAGTGACCAGAGACTGAGAGAAGTGAGATAGGGTGTATCGGCTAAGTTTTGCTGCATAACAAATGACCCCAAAACTTAGTAATTTACAACAGCAACCATTTATTTAGTTCTTGATGTTCTGGGGGGCTGTGGCAAGAAGTGACCAGAGACTGAGAGAAGTAAGATAGGGTGTATCGGCTAAGTTTTGCTGCATAACAAATGACCCCAAAACTTAGTAACTTACAACAGCCACCATTTATTTAGTTCTTGGTGCTCTGGGGGGCTGTAGCAAGAAGTGACCAGAGACTGAGAGAAGAGAGAGATGGTGTATCAGTTAAGTTTTGCTGCATAACAAATGATCCCAAAATTTAGTAACTTAAAACAGCAGCCATTTGTTTAACTCTCGATTCCAAGTGTCCTCAGTGAGTGGCTCTTCTGCTGGACTCAGGTGGAGTCACTCTTGCATCTTGCATCTGCAGCCAGGTGGGCTTGGGGAAGGCTGATCTACATACAGGACCTTAGTGGAATAGATGGTCTCACACTCCAGTACAGCAGCCTGAGCTGCTTCTCAGGTGGCAGGTGTGCAGAGCAGCAGGACGTGCAAGCTCCCCCACAAGCACTCAGAGCTTGTGTCATGCTTGCTAATGTCTCATGGCCAGGGTCACTCACATGGATCTGTGGTCAGTCTTTCAGTCTACAACAGTCTTCCCTTTGACCACAAATTACTAACACTCAATGATGAGCAACATGCAAAGTATGCTCATCTCCATCCCAGGACGCCCAAGCACCCCATCCAATTGTGGCATCAGGCTTGAAGCCCAGCATCCAAGTTGGGTCTTCATGTGACTGAAGATGTTGGAGTATGGCTCTTCTTGACCCAGAAACCTGGGAACCAAAACCAAGTTCTGCCCCCCTATACCCAGTATACTTTAGTGAGACAAGATCAAGATAATTGTAATATATCCTCCCAGTCCTTAAGAGGAAGAGCAGGAAGCACGGGACAGTCACAGCTCCATAGGAATTCTAAAATCCTAGGGGCAAATATATCTGACAGGTCTGTCATTCTTTGCTGCTTCCTGGGAGCAGCTTCCTAATCGACTGTTCTCCAGGGCCTTGACTCTGCCCTCTGGACTGGTAGCTCCACCTTCAGAAATACTGAAAGGGCCCAGCGTTTCCATCTTGAAAAAAATGAGTAGTTCTCTCAACCTGTTTTCTATATGAAGACATTGGGGCCCAAAGGTTTTGTTTTATTTTGTTTTGGTTTTGGTACTGGGAATTTAACCCAGGGGCATTCTACCTCTGAGCTACACCCCCAGCCCTATTTTATTTTTTTATTTTGAAACAGGATTTCTCTAAGTTGCTGAGGGCCTCATTAAATTGCTGAGACTGGCCTCGAACCTGTGATCCTCCTGTCTCAGCCTCCCAAGTACTGGGATTACAGGCATGCACCACCACACCCAGCCCAAAGGTCTTTTTGCAGTTTGAGCAATTGCAGTTACATTTTCTGGTCTTTTGGCTGATACATTTCCCTGTAAAATTCTGGGGGTAATTCACATGTCAGATTATGGCTCTTACCAATTAACAAAAGCCACACCTGAGATTGCATTCTAGACATGCCTCTATCTCTAAATCTACCAACATCTATTTTGAGATTAGACTTCTGTGGGACCATGCCCTTAAGATTCTTAGAAGCTTTTTTTCCTAGCCCAAAGGGTCTAATAGGTGCTGCCTTATTTCAAAGGTCTTAGCAAAGGGTTGTATGTCACAACTCTTGTACACATCAAACCCTCATTTTATCTTTGTTCTTAAGCCGATTTACTTTGTCATTTTTCCACTGGAACCCCTCAAAATAAGAGATAATCTTATTTTCCGAATCATCAAGTCTTGAGCTCTCTACATCCCTTCTAAATACAATTTGCAAACTAACTCATTCTTTACCTGCTCTCTTTATTTTTTTTTTTTTTTTTTTGCGGTACTGGGGCATTCTACCTCTGAGCTACACCCCCAGCCTGATTTTTTATTCTTTATTTTTTTTAATAGGGTCTCACTAAGTTGCGGAGGGCCTCACTAAGTAGATGAGGCTGGCCACAAACCTGTATCCTCCAGTCTCAGCCTCCCAAGTACTGGGATTACAAGCGTGCGCCACCACGCCGGGTCTATCTGCTCTCTTTCTTATAGTATTTTATCATGTGCATCTAGAGTACCCATGTGGCATTTCCAATATTCTTTGTGTGTGTGTGGTACTGGGGATTGAACCCAGGGGCATTCTACTGCCACGCTACACCCCCAGCCCTTTCTATTTTTTGTTTTGAAACAGGGTCTCTCTAAGTTGCTGACAGTCTTGCTGAGTTGCTGAGGCTGGTCGTGAACCTGCGATCCTTCTGTCTCAGCCTCTAAGTACTGGGATTACAGGTGTATACCAATCATTTCCAGTATTCTATCCAATGATCAAACCAAAAGTTAATAGATCTATGTTTTGTCTTCCAAAATAGAACAGCGCTCCAGCACTGCATAACATGGTCACCCTCTACCCAGTGGGCAGTGGCTCCTTGCCCTCCCCTTTTCCAGCCTCCTCCACCAGCAAGATGACCTTTTCTTCAGCCTTTGCTAGAGGTTACGTACTACTTCTCCAGCTCCCACCAGCCACCCAGGCCCAAAGCCAGTGCCTGCGCTGGATTTTTGTGACCCCACCTCTAGCCACCAGTCTCTGTCAATTCACTTTTGCTACATATTGAACAACCCCCAAATTCAACGGCTCACACAACAACCACGTAGTGCTATATTGACTGGGTCTGCTGGGCGATCTGCCAGGCTTGCCAAGTCTGCAGCTGGCGAGCTACCCAGCGGTTGGATGACCCTGGAGCAGCTCACTCTCATGTCTAGCCATTGGCAGACTGGCCGTCAACTGGGAGAACCGGACCACTGGCCTCTCATTACACAGCGGGACAGGCCAACCCGGGCTTCTTTATGTTCCAAAGAGCAGCGAGAAGAACAAGGCCCCATTGGGCAAATTCTTCTCAGGTCTCTGCTTGCACTACATTTACTTTTGTCCCCTTGGCTGAAGAAAGTCATGTGACTAAGCACAGTATCAGTGAGAGGTCTACCTGTCACCGGGTGATGACGTCCCTAGAAATTAATATCATAGGGTGGTCATCTCTCTTCCTCAGTTCTTGCTTCCTCAGAGAACGATTTCCAACAGAAAACACCAAGAGGGAATATAAGAGGTTTATTTAGGAAGCGGGGTCACAGTAACAAAAAAAGGCCGTGATCAAGGCAGTTACACTCCAGGGAAAGGATGGGGTTATGTTAAAGAGAGAGAATCCGGAAAGGGCCACTTCCCTGGGGTGAGAAACGGCATATGACAAAGGAGTTTTGCTCCAGAGAGAGGGTCCCTTTCCGGGAGTGGGAAAAGGCCTGGAGGCGTCCACATGGGAGTTTTATTCAGCCTGGAAACCTCTCCCTGTGATGCGTAGGCATCTGGGGAGGCCACTATCTCTTTTCCCACCACAGCTTAGCGTGTCTGCGCTGTTTTGCCCTGTTGGAGACTTCCCTGTGGGAGTCTAAGTGAAGTCTTGGGGATGGGGGGAGGGAAAGCAGTCTCTAAAGGAGCACTTCCAGCTCCTTCTCTCATCTCATGAGGTCCAGCAGAATCCTCCTCCATCCATTGATTTCCCTGCCCTGCTCATCTCTGATCTACCTAACCTAACCCAGGCATGGACACAGGAAGGGGAAGAATTTGTGGCCATTTTGCAATTTCCTACTGAAGAAGATGATAATCTCATGTCCTTTACCTTTCAGAAAATGACATTGATTTCAGCCATCCCCAGTTTCAACACAGCTAACATGAACACCGGTCCTGTCAATGCTACCACCAGCCCGGTCAATACTACCACGAGCCCAGCCTACCCTACCACGAGCCCAGCCTACCCTACCACGAGCCCTGCCTACCCTACCACAGGCCCTGACAACCCCACCAGCAGCCTGGCCAGCCGTCCCTCCCCTGACAACGTCCCACCTGAACCCTCACGCCAAAATACAGCTGGTTATGCCCAGAGCTAGATGTCACGGGACGCCTGTCTCAACGACCAGGAGGAGCGCTACACACGAATCTTTCCTTCTCCCCAAACTCCCGTGACCTTGACTCGTGCATTCTTACCGAGCCAAAATGAACAACCATTTTCTTCCCTCTTCACTCCTAAGTTTCATTTTTGTTTGTTATTGATTTTTTTTTTTTTTTGGCAGTACCAGAGATTGAACCCAGGGGCATTCTACTTCCGGGCTACACCCCCGGCCCTATTTTGTATTCTTTATTTTGAAACAGGGTCTCACTAAGTTGCAGAGAGCCTCACTAAGAAGCTGAGGCTGGCCGCGAACCCGGATCCTCCTGTCTCTGCCTCCCAAAGTACTGGGATTATAAGCGTGAGCCACCACGCCCGGCTGATTTTTTTTTTTTTTTTTTTTTT